>MU784589.1:74994-102900 GCA_026770625.1 Nicotiana glauca
TTTTTAATTAGCAATATTTATATTACATAATTTTATTATCTTTATTGTTGAATATTTTAGGATAATGCCATGACATATCATATTTTGTATTATTTTCTTGGAAAATACTTTATATAGTTGTATCTTACTAGGACTAAAGAAATATTGAGCATAATTTATATGTTCGGTTCTACGAAAATTTTACGGGAAAAAAGCCCGAAAAAACCTGAATAACCCGAAAACCCGAGAAAACCCGAGAAAATCGAGAGTGAAAAACCCGAATTTTATTGGTTTGGTTTGGTCTTTAGATTTAATAATCCGACACAATTGGTTTGGTTTGGTAATTGTAAAATCCGAACTAACCCGACCTATGTACACCCCTACCGTAGGGTAATTTGAAGCATTTCGGCGAAAGTTGAAAAAGTTCAAGTTTGGAAGGTTGAGAGGTTTGACCAAGAGTTGACTTTGGTGATATCGGGGTCGGAATGTGATTCTGAGAGTTGGAACAGCTCCGTTATGTCATTTGTACTTTCCTGCAAAATTTGACGCCATTCCGAATTGGTTTGATAGGTTTCGACGCGAGTTTTAGATGTTGGAAAATTTGAAAGTTCATGAGTTTGATTTGTAGTTTTGATGTTGTTTAATGTGATTTGAGGTTTCGATAAGGTCCGCATTATATTTTGGGACATATTGATATGTTCGGACATGGTCCCGAGGGGTTGGGGTGAGTTTCGAATAGGTTTGGGTTGTGTTGCGTTCGTTTTTTATGTTTCGACTTCGTTTCTTCAAGCATAAATAATATTAAATAAAGCAAATGAGCTCCAATTTCTGTTTTTATTGAAGCATTAGATCCGTATCGTAATTATGGATCCATATAAAAAAGAATCATCAAATTTGGTCATCGTATGAGGAAGTTATGCTCATTTTAATGTCGAAGAAGAGAGTTGGTGCTGGTGCTTCGCAGATGCGAAGTTGGGTTCGCATCTACAACCCCGCAGGAGCGAATATTGGTCAGAAAAAGTGGAAATTACGGCTGAAAATGTGCAGGTGCGGAGTTTTTGTTGCAAAAGTGAAAATCCCTGAGTATAAAAAAATCAGATCGCGTTATTTTGGTATTTTGAGCATATCTTGAGTTCTAGAGCTCCGATTGAGGTGATTTTTGCGGCGTTCTTATCGTATTTTTATGGAAGTCAGTATCTAACTATAATTTTTATATTTTAATATGATTATAGAAGTTCAGTTTTATTGGCGATTTTTATCAAAAAATTTTCTAAAGAGAATAATTTAGATTTTGAACATCAATTTGGATTCGGAATTGGATGAAATTAGTATGGTTAAAATGAGAATTGAATGGGTGTTCAAATTTTATAAATTTTATCGGATTCCGAGGTGCGGACCTGGGGGTCGACTTTTGGGTTGATTTTCAGTTTTGCATAAAGATTCAGCTTTATTATCCTGAATAGTTTCTTATGACTTTTATTTATGCTTTGAAGTTATTTTTGCTAGATTTGAGCAGTTCGTAGTTTATTTCACTCAAGAAGTTTATTTTAGAGTAGCGGTCTAGCTTCTTTGAGGTAAGTGTCTTGCCTAACCTTGTGCAAGGGAACTACCCCTTAGGATTTAAGTCTTTTATGCTAATTGTATTATGTAAAGCCCGTGGACGTAAGGTGACGAGTACGTGCGCGGGCTTATTTGTGGAAAATTGACCCTTTAGGGCTCGTAGGTTCTCATGTTCATTAGATATGAAGTTTTTTTATTATGTTAAGTTTTTTCATTTACTAGTTTCACCTCTACATATTTTATTTGGAATTAATTGCTTCATGTTCCACTCTTATTGCCTATTTGACTCTTGTGTGCCTTAACTGAAGTTGCTGCCTCTTCGATTGCTATGATATCCTTTCCTAACTGCTTATCTTTGTTTGAAATTATTATTATCTCTTCTGTAATTGTTTATCCTTATTTGAAATTATTGACTCGTGATAACTCCCTTGTTGTTGATTTGTACTTATGTGGAGGTCATTGCTACACAATATCTCTTCCTTATTAAGCTATTGCTAGATGGTATTGTTATTTTCTATTGTGTCTTTCCTTGTGAGTCTATTTCTTCCATTTCTTTGAGTTCTGGAATTTTTGAGTTGATTTATTTGCCATACTCTTGTGTTATTGTCGTTGTTGCTATTGTACTTGTTGTTGCGATGCACGAGGTTTCTGTTATATAGTTGTTATTATGATGCACGAGGTTTCTACCCTGTGGTTGTTATTGTGATGCACGAGGTTTCTATCGTGCGATTGTTATTGGGATACACGAAGTTTCTGCCGTGCAGATGTTATTGTGTTTCACGAGGTTTCTGCCGACTATTGTTACTATTGATATTTGCACATGCGGCGTGACAAGGCGGGCTATCTATGTGAGTTGCACATATGGCGAGACAAGGTGAGAACATTATTATATACGTGTGGTGATATAAGACGGGGATTTACTTTATTATTATGCAGGTGACGAGACAAGGTGGCCTATGTTGAGGATTAATTGTAATGACTTGAGATGGCTTGGGGGCATTGTTATTGTTGTTATTTGTGTAGTGATGTGCCTACTCTGTGTGAGTTATTCCCATGTTCATTTCGTGGTGATGGTTTCTTATGTGTCATTCATTGTCGTTACTCTTACTTGTTGACTGGAACTGTGATAGAACACTGGCACAAGCATACACGTAGTTAATCACACCTTACGATTCAAGAAAATGGATCTTGATGCTATTGATCATCTCTATACACCCTCGTTGCCTCTACGTGAGAAGGGTTCTATTGGCACGTGCCTCATCCATGCAGTTATTAACTATAATGAGGGCACAAGATGCCAAGTGTTTAGGCTTCACAAATTGGGACCCGTGAATTATGAATATTTTGAGGTTCTGTACCTCGTGGAGATTATTAGATAAAACCTGGTGTGAAAGTGGTTATTCTCATCTAGTAGCTACCTGTCATCCCTTTAATTGTTTTCACCGGTCGATGTGTTTGGAAGCCCTCGGCCAAACGAGTATTTTACAGAGAGCCGACAAGGAATTCCATTAATAACTGGCCATTTTGATCCTTTGGAACAACTCGATAAATTTAGTAGATCGTTTTAGGAGGCCCAATTTCTAGTTAATGCACCCATAAGAACCCAACAATCCCCCGTATGGAGTCACCGTCGTTTCATCTGGTATGTACTCTCTAGTCACCATTACTCCGAGTATGACAAAGTGAAAGGAGACAAGACTTTTAAACTATGTTCAGCTTACTCTTCTGTGTTATTACTTGTGGTGTTCTGGTGTTAATGGTAGTTTATATTTCCTATGGTAACCACTGTATCATTATTGTCATCATGCGTAGTTTTATTGTACTATGTTAGTTCTCCACTTATAGTTGCTCGGGTTATGTAGTTCAGTAGGTGTCTTGACAGTTCCTCATCACTACTCCGCTGAGCTTAGTCTTGATACTTACTGGGTACCGCTGTGGGGTACTCATACTATGCTTCTGCACATTGTTTGTGCAGATCTAGGTATTTTGGAGTCAATCGATCGTTAGCTAGTTGTACGAATTTTGCTATAAAGACTCAAGGTAAACCTGCTGCTGCGTTCGGAGGCTTCAGAGTCACCTTATGATGTTGTGTTTATACTGTTTGTCCTTATTTCAAAACAGTTGTATTTGCAAACCTCCTATCAACTCAGTAGAGTATATGGCCTATACTACCGGTTTTGGGATTTGTAAATTTGTAAAGAGTTTTCTATTTTGAAATTGTCAGATATTGGTTAAATATTGTTGTTATTTCCATTAATGTTAAGTTGACCTAGTTCCTAAGACTAGGTGCCATCACGATACCCAACGAAGGAAATTTGGGTCGTGACAAACTACAAAATGAGTGTTTCAATACATAGCTTCTCACTAATTCGATGCAAACTTTGTACATAAATGATACTAATTTTATAGTACCTATTATTATTGAATAATACATACGTAAAAAATATGATTGTGTTGTACTAGTTTTTATGTTGTACATGATACCATTGTAAATTTTAGTATTCACGTAATCGAATTATTGATTTAACTTTTTTTCTTTCCTTCTCCCTCTGAATATACTAATGTTTATTTGTATATTTTTTTGTATGTCAAACCATGGGAAGCGAATATGGATATCTCACAAAGCAAACTTGGATCAAAGGCTAATTGTAAAATTATTTTTTAGTTGATTCATGTAAGACACATGCAATATTCAAAGAGAAGAAATATTTCGCTCATTTAAGTATGTG
Organism: Nicotiana glauca; assembly: GCA_026770625.1. Classification (NCBI taxonomy): domain Eukaryota; kingdom Viridiplantae; phylum Streptophyta; class Magnoliopsida; order Solanales; family Solanaceae; genus Nicotiana; species Nicotiana glauca. Next base: position 79,263 of record MU784589.1, read on the forward strand.
TAAAGCAGATGTTACTACAATTTCTGGTAGTAGTAATTTAACTGAAGGCTTTCAAAAAGCTACTATAACTTTGCCTAAGGGAACAATACTTATCATAGATAATACAATGTTCTCCTCCAAGTCCAAGATGAACTTGTTGAGTTTTAAAGATATCCCCCGAAATGGATATCATATTGAGACAATAGATGAGAGTAATCTTGAATATCTCATTGCTACCAAGAATGTCTTTGGCCAGAAAAGGATTATAGAGAACCTCCCATCTTTATCTTGTGGTCTATTTGGACAAGAATTAATGCAATTGAGGCACATTCTATCGTAAACCAAAAGGTTACTGATTCCAATACTTTTGTACTTTGGCATGATTGATTGGGACATCCTGGATTAATTACGATGAGTTTAATTAAAGAAAACTCAAATGGGTATTCATTAAAGAATTTAAAGATTCTTTTAAATAATGAATTTTTTTGAACTTCTTGTTATCAAGGCAAGTTAATTATTAGACCATCACCAATAGAGGTTGGGATTGAGTCCCGTGCATATTTGGAACGTATACAAGGGGATATTTGTAGACTTATTAATCCACCTAGTAAGTCGTTTAGATATTTTATGGTCTTAATAGATGCATCTTCTAGATGGTCTCATGTGTGCCTATTATCATCTCGCAACCTCGCGTTTGCAAAATTAATGGTACAAATAATTCGATTACAGGCACAACTTCTGATAATCCAATTAAGTCTATACGACTTGATAATGTTGTTGAGTTCATCCCAAACATATAATGATTATTGCTTATCAATTGGAATAAAAGTGGAACATCCTGTAGCTCATGTTCATACTCAAAATGGCATTTTAGAGTCTTTAATTAAACGTCTGCAATCGATAGCAAAACCGTTACTCATGAAAACGAGGTTGCCTACTTCTGTTTGGGGTCACGCCATTTTTCATGCATCAATATTAGTTCATCTCATACCAACAAATTATCATAAATATTTCCCGTTACAATTAGTTTTGGGTCATGAACCTAAAATATACCATTTAAAAAATTTTAGATGCGCAGTCTATGTGCCTGTACCACAGCCATATCATACCAAGATGGGTCCCCAATGAAGGTTAGGAATATACGTTGGGCTTGAATCGTCCTCCATTATTCGCTACCTCGAAACATTAACGGGAGATTTATTCACTATTCGATTTGCAGATTGTCGATTCAATGAGATATTTTTCCCAAAATTAGGGGGAGAAATTGGTGAAACCAAATAAAAAATTTTGTGAAAAAATCCAATTATTATCTCATCTTGATCCACGTGCCTCTATTTGTGAGAAAGAGGTGAAAAAATTATTCATTTATAAAAAAGAGCAAATCAAATACAGACACATTTACAGATCTAAAAAGGATAACAAAATCACATATCCCTGCAGAGAATGTTCCAATCCGTATTGATGTTCCTGTTGGACAATCTTCTAGTGTCATAGCTAATGAATCAAAAGTATGCCTAAAGTGTGGTAGACCATCGGGCTCTAAGGATTGAAATCTTAGAAAAAATAAAAATAAATGATGAAGATGATACTACGAAAGAATCCCATAAAGAAACCCATGATTAACCAATCTTGAGATTAATGAGGAAATCATTGAGCTTGAGACTCAAGAAAATAAGAAACTATCAATACGGAATCGATATTGAGACGAATTTGAATCGATTGGATATAGTTGTAGATTTTGTCTTTGCATATAATGTTGCATTTAGCATTATGCAAGATAGTGAGAATCTTGAACCTCAATTAGTTGGAGAATTTTGACAAAGACGTGATTGGCCAAAATGGCAAGAAGCAATCAAATATGAGTTGGATTCACTTGCGAAACGTGAAGTTTTTGGGCATGTAGTCCTAATACCTAATGATTTTAAGTTTGTTGGCTATAAATGAGTCTTTGTACTTAAGAGAAATTAGAAATGAGGTACAAAGATATAAGACACGCCTTGTTGCACAGGAATTTTCACAAAGTCCTAATGTCTATTATGAAGAGACATATTCACTAGTTATTGATGCAATAACATTTCGTTATCTCATTAGTTTTATTGTTCCTGAAAATCTTAACATGCATTTAATGGATGTGGTTACCGCCTCCCTTTATGGATCACTTGATAATGAGATATACATGAAAATTTTCGAGAAATTTAAAAATGCCTGACGTACATAATTCAAAGTCCCGGAAAATACTTTCAATCAAAATGCAAATATCTTTGTATGGTCTAAAGCAATCATGACGAATGTGGTATAACCGTCTTAGTGAGTATTTATAAAGGAAGGTTATATAAATAATGTCATTTGTCTATGTATTTTTATAAAGAAAACAACATCAAAATTTGTGATACGTGTCGTATATGTTGATAGCATAAACCTTATTAGAACTCCTATAGAACTCCAAAATGCAATTAATTATTAAAGAAGGAATTCGAGATGAAAGATCTTAGAAAGACAAAATTATATCTCGGTTTGCAAATTGAAACTTTGGCAAATGAGATTTTTCTTCATCAATTTGCCTACACAGAAAAGGTGTTGAAACAGTTTTACATGGATGGAGCACATCTATTAAGTACTCTGATGGTGGTTCGATCACTTTATGTGAATAAGAATCCGTTCCGACCTCAAAAAAAGATTGAAGAGCTACTTGGTTCTGGAGTACAATATCTTAATGCAATGGGTGCACCAATATATCTTGCTAATACTACAAGACCTAACATAACTTTTTCAGTTAATGTCTTAGCAAGATATAACTATGTACCTACAAGGAGACATTGGAATGGAATTAAATACATATTGTGGTATCTAAAGCGGACTAGCGATATGAGCTTATTTTATGGAAATAATTGCAGTCCCGATCTTGTTGGTTATACCGATGCTGGGTATTTATCCGAACCACACAAGGCTCGATCTCAAACAGGCTATGTGTTTACATGTAGAGGCACTGCCATATCTTGGCCATCGACTAAACAATCAATCGTAGATACTTTATCTAATCATGTTGAGATAATTGATATTCATGAAGCAAGTCGAGAATGTGTATGGTTGAAGTCAGTAATACATATTATTCGAGACAAACGTGGTTTGAAGTGTGACAAACTACCCACGATTTTGTATGAAGATAATGCAGCATGCATAGCCCAATTGAAGGGAAGATTCATAAAAGAAGATAAGACAAAGCATATTTCACCAAAGTTATTTTTCACACATGATCTTCAAAAGAATGATGATATCAATGTGCAACAGATTCGTTCATGTGATAATATGACTGATTTGTTCACCAGATCTCTGTCGACGTCAACCTTCAAGAAGCTAGTGTACAAGATTGGGATGCGAAGGCTCAAGGATGTGAATTGATATTCTCATCGGGGGAAGTTAATACGCGTTGTACTCTTTTTTTCTTACAAAGTTTTGTCCCACTAGGTTTTTCTTGCAAGGTTTTTAACGAGGCAACCAAAAAGGCATATTTCTAAACATGTGAGCTCTTTTTCCTTCATTAGAATTTTTTCCCACTGGATTTTATTTTAGTTAAGGTCTTTAACGAGACACATTATCTGTTGAATAAACATTCAAGGGGGAGTGTCATAAATAGAATTGTATTTAAGGTGAATGTCTACATTTTAGAGAGATTTAGGGTTTGTTACTTGGTAGCTAAGTCACTTTTTCACCTTCTATTCTATTGTAATTCACTCCAAATCAATAAAAATTCTTTCTCTCTATTTTGCTCTGCAATACTCTTATTCTCCTTATATTGTTTACTAACAAGAATATATATACATACATTTATATAAAGGATAAGACGCGACATTGGTAAATCATGATTATTTGTATTTTCTAAATATTGTTCTGACAATATCATTAGTTAAATCACAATTTTCTCTTAAGGAAATTGAGTTTCAATTCATCGAAATTCATTAATAAAGTTCAAATGAGAAATGAACTAACCCCGGACTCAATCTATGTAAATGTATTCATTTGAGCATGAAATTAAAAAAACAAAGGAAGACTTTTAAAATTTATGATATTAACAAATTATAAAAAATTGTGTGAATAAATTAATTTCATTAAGAGTAAAAAAAGAAAATCAAATTTAAATTGTTATTAAATATAAAAATAAATTATTTTTTGAGACGTACTAAAAATAAAAGAATGTTAAATAAATTGGGACGAAGAGAGTAATAGCTACACATTATGCCAGTATTTTTTATCCACACAACATCTGTACTTGTCAATGAATTTATATCAACGCTTTACCTTTTCCTTTATTTCTCTTTGTATTTTTCTTTTTCCTTATGGTCCTTTCTTTTTCTTTTTCTTTTTCTTTTTTATCCCTTCACCTCTTACCAATTTCAACATAATATATAAAGCCTTAGGATGCAATAGTCAAAGGGATAGTTCACTTTAATCACATGCATTGCTTTCCTCCCAACTATTTTTTTTTTCTCATAACCTGACACTTCTTTTAAATTTTTCGAAAAACAGGCCTGACGGTTATTTGATCATTTATATACAATTGGGATGACATAATTGTCAACATAATGTAAAGGGATTATTTAGGGATTATAAAATTTTAATAAACAATTTACAATTTATCCAATGTTAAAAGCTAACCGTTATTCCTGAACCCTTTACTTTTATATCTTTATGAGCTTTCTCCTTATGTCTTTTTTTAGTAGTTTCAAATTTCACAAAGATAAGGAAAGAGTGATAAAAAATAGTAAATAACAAATCTATAAAGAAAGAAAAACACTTTAGCTCGTACTCTTCCAATTTATTTAAATTTCCTTTTCAAGAAAATAGAGGGACTTAAGTGAGTTCGCAGAAGCGAACATTAGTAGCGGACCCAAGATTTTATACAAGCGAGTTCAATCAGAAACAACCATAACTAATATAAAAGATAACAGGAAGCCATTTTTTATCCTTTTTGTTCATAACGTAATCATAAAATGAAATCATCTTAGGTTGTAACAATTTTTGCTTATTTTCAATTTAACAAATTAAAATTTTGCTATACTTTAACAAAAAAATAATATTGACCAATCTAAAAAATTATTAACTCCAAGAAATTTGAGATTATAAATTGTTTTTTAGTTTTATGAGTAACAAATTGTTGTTTATAAAAATGAAGGCAATAAGAAAAGAATTACAAACTAAACTAAATTAAATCATAATTAAATAAAGAGAGCCTATACACTAAATAATAAAATTTAATTGTAAAACAACTAACAAAATTTTAACATAAATTAAATTAAACTAAAAAATAATAAATAATTTCAACAGATATATTAGCTTAATATAAAACTTTAGCTTAATATTAGAACCTTTTTCAGTCGAGTGAGTGGCTTTTCGACTTTAATTGGATAGTTCAATCCATCCTGGTTTGGGCGAAGCACGTGGTAATAAAAGGTGGTCGTACTTCGTCGAAAACTACATTGTATATAAGTACAATATTACATTTTAGAGGTATGTAACATATATTTAATATTTTTTGTCAAAATTTTTTTTTTAAATTTTTTAAAATTTAAACCCTTAGAGAAATACTTAGTTTTAACACAGCCGATCACTACATGCAAAAAAACGTCCTTTTAAAGATCAAAACAGTCCTTAGGAAATCTCTCATTGTCAGAAGTAAATTTAAAGCAAAACATGTTTCATTCTCATGTTGAGTAACAAACATAGGAGTAACTATGATCTATACATCCACTTAATTACCTCCATATCTATACATTTCATATAAACTTGCTTTTTACCCCCCGAAAGAAAATTAACTACACATTCTCCTCCTAATTTCTGAATTCCCTACTGACACCCCTCCTCTAGAAATCCTAGGTCCTCTATTTGCTCAACCTCGAGTCCTTATAATTGTTATTGTCCCTCTCCCTTGTGTATGAATTTTAGTGAGCGCCACCACAGTCTTGCCGGACAACCCCGGTCCGGTCGGAGATACTGATGGCCGACAGGCGAAATCTCCGACCGGATGCCTTACCGGTCGGGTCGGCCTCATCAGAATCCTCTCGTTGATGTCGTTTAACGTCACGTCCCCTTCCTGTCCTCCTGGCTTCACTACGCCAAATGGATACACCACTTTTGCTGTCATCCTTTTCTTTGATCTCTTTTGATCACTTCCTCCTTCAAATAATTAAGAAAATATCTTATTAGACTATGGTAACCTAACAACTTTATAATTTGAAAAAAAAAATTATACTCCGTAATTAATGGCGGTACAGTTACGAATATAATCCAAATACCAAAATTATACATTAGTTAATGTTGGACTATGGTCAATGGCTTTTGATAACGTAAGGCTCTATAAAAAATGTGAAACCAGTACAGATCACAAGACTGCATCGATATAACTTTGAGGAACGCCATACTTGTACTATTTTTTCCTCAATTTTTGGGCTATCTTACACAGAAACAACGACAACATAATAAATACTCCCTCCGTTTTGTAAACCTATTTTTTTTTTCCGTTCCAAAAAGAATGACCCATTTTTAAATTTAGAAATAATTTAGCGTAAAGTTATAATTTTACCCTTAATGGGAACAATTACTCTGTGCCCTTTTTCGATTTGTTTATGACCACAAATTCAAAAAGTGTTCATTTTTTCTTAAACTTCGTGTCCAGTCAATCAAATTCACATAAATTGAAACAGAAGGAGTAGTAAAAAACCAAAACAGAGTAGCTAGTGTGAATATGTTATCCTTTATTGAGGTAGATGGGGATTTAAAATTGGTTTAAGTGAAAATTTGATAATAAACACATTAATAAAGTGAGAGACTTTTATGCAAAATTTTGAAATTGGCAAATGGTATGTCATGTTGTTCAACATTTCTTGAAAACCGATAGAAAAACTAATCGATATGCATGACCCTGCCGTCATAAAGAATAATTGAGCTTGCTCTTATTATACACATATATTTTAAACTTTTATATATATATAATTTGAGACGAAAGTAATTAATATAATTGAACCTACACGACTTCGTCTAAATGACGTAAAGCCCCCAAGAGGAGGATTAGAAGTAGAGAGAGAGAGAGTTACCAGTAGGAAAAGTGGGGTATTGTGGTAGGGCTTGTTTATCAGAATTGGAGTGTTGAGTGTTGAATTTTTGATGATGAGATGATGCTGAAGAATAATAGTTAGTTTCATGAGAAGCTGAGATGGCTTCCTCCTCTGTTCTTTTCATATCTGTTGTAATATTGGAATATTCCTCACTCATTTTGCTCATAGGATCCCCTGTCATTAATAACACCATGCACACAATAATCATTATCAATTTTATCATAACTGAAATCTCGTCTTTTAATTTCAATTTAATGTGTAAATTATTACGGCTGTTACTAATCATTACCAAATAATATAACTGCATTTAATTGAATTATATGGAAAATTGCTTCAGCCTCTTAAAACAATTGAATTCAATTCCATTTCTATACTGAGAAGAAAAAAAAGGAAGAATTGGAATTACCCGAAAAGCTATCACACTTAGTTATTTGGCTAAAGGAATCATAATCCTCAGAAAATTGCTGGTCCATGTTGGAATTCTGCACATAAATAAGAAAACATTGAACTGCAATGCTTCCAAGTAAAAATTAAAGATTCAGACAATTAATGTAATTCTCCAATATACCTTTATGGAATTGTTTGAATCTTTAGTTTGATAATTCTCATTATCATCAAACAATAACAAACGTCTTCTTTTAGAACTGAATTTGAATAAAGCATCTTGAAGATAGCCACTGGAGAAGTCAGGATCAAGATTGGACAGAAATGGTGGAGTGTTTTCCATAACTATATATACCAACAAAAACAGTAACACTTGAAGGTTAGTATAAGAAAATGAGAAGAAGAAGAAGAAGAAATTATTAAAGAGTGAAAAGTAATTAGAGTTTTTACATGGAGTGTTGAAAACTTGAAGGTCATGGAAATCCCAACCTCCTAGGGAAGAGCAGCTAGTGTTGCTGTAAGCAATGGAGTGAAGGTCACCCATTTTACTTACCTTTGATAATTTTTTTGTGATGGAGAAGTGTAGTATTACCCCCAATTTGTCATCCTAGCTACTATATTTAAGTAGAGACAAAATATATGGCCCACCAAAATAAAGCAAGGTGAAAAACAAAAAAGAAATATTTTCTGGAATTCTTAAATGGGGAATCTAAAGTTTCAAAACAAGATTTTGGGCTTACATTTTTCAAAACTTGTCACAACAACCACAACAATACATAGAATTTCTCAAATCCAGTGTTTTAGGGCGAGGCGCACCAAAAATGCCCCTGAGGCTATGGTATGGGGCGAAAATCTCAAGAGACGAGCGCCGAGCAATTTGGGGCGTATGGCCTGGGCGTTTGAGGCACGTTTTTGTAGTGACCTTAAGCCCTAATGACTTTTTCAAATTAAAACAAAATATGTTGAATAAATCCTTTATATAATACCCAAATTCTCAAAATATGTTGAAATGTATTAAATTTATTGATTGAAGTCCTAATTTATGGTCTTTCCCAATTCTTTATCATGTCTGCTAGTCTGTTAATATCTTTTTCTTTTACAAATTCAAAAAGAACTCAATTATACTTCCAGCAAGTTCAAAGTTCAAATTGCAGGTAATCCTTTTTGTTCCTCCTGTAGAAATTTTTATTATTTTTGACTCAAGTTACATGTGCTTGTAAATGGCTTATAATATATTATTTAGACTAGTTTTGAATATATATATATATATATATATATATATATATATATATATATATATATATATATATATATATATTTAGTTTTCTTTAATTTTTATGCAATTTTACCTGTTTATAAATATTTAATGTAATTATATTATTTTATGTAATATTAAAAATTAAATACTCATGGGGCTTACACCCCGTGCCTAGGAGGTTATGCCTCGCTGAGGCATATGTAAAACGTATCGCTTTATGCCAACACCTTTTAAAACACTGCTCAAATATAAGACAAGGTACTTATTAGATTGGGTTTATACTTATTCTATCTAATAGAACGATTTCGTCGTATTCATATTAATATCAATCCAAGCCATTTCATGACTAAAACGTGACCAATTAACTAACTAACAAAATCAGATATTACAAATAAGATTTTGTTGTTGCATCGAAAGAAACAAATATTGACTAATTTGGCAGACATTGAAATTTGATAAAATTAAATTGTTGAATATTTAGAAAATAAGATTATTTAGGAATACACCTTGAATATTGAGATTACGTATTAAATTTCAATACTAAATCCATAATCAAAATAATATTGTGATTATTCCATAAGAACTAAAAATATCTTAACCAACATAAATCGGGGTCAGCTGTATGATATTTTAAAAACTTGTGACATAAAGAAAAATATTACTTTATAAGGGATGAATAGTTGAATACTCAAATACCCTTGGAAAAATATAGGAATTATCTATATGAACTTTATTATTTCTTATTCTAGCATTTGAAAAAGTTCCCCGAAATTTGTCCTCCGGTGTTTTAATTAATGTCCTCTAAATAATATTATCAATTTTGTGAATTTGCACAAGAGATGAAGAACAGAAGAAGAGCAGAGCAGAGAGAGAGAGTTGAGAGAAAAGAATCTCATTTTTTGTTATGTTCCAAAAAATCCTGTACACCTCCACTTATACCAAAAAAATCGACTAACTACTATCTTAGTACAATATTAATACCTAACTATAGTTACTACTAATCTAGTTATGGTTAAATTAAACCAATACAACATTAGCTTAGGTCATGACATGTATTACATATCTCATTAACCCTCCCCCCTCCCCCAAGCTAGAACTAATGAAGATGTTCTTGAGGCCTAGCTTGGATAGTAAGTGAGTGTGCTAAAGACCACTCAGGCCCTTGGTCAAGATATCAACAGGTTGATCAGCAGACCTCAAGTAGACAGTTTGAACCAAGCCTAAATAAACCTTCTCGCGAATGAAGTGACTATCAATTAATATGTTTCGTAAGTTTATGGAACACAGGATTGGCAACAATTTGTATTGCTGATTTACTATCACAATGAAGGGGAACTAGCAATGTGAGAGTAACCCCCAACTCATCAAATAAACCAACAAGCCATACAATCTCAGCCACTGTGGATGCTAGGCTACTATACTCTACCTTAACAGAACTCCTGGGAATGGTACTTTGCTTCTTGGACTTCCATGAAATGAGGGAATCACCAGACTGTACCAAGTAATCAATGACTGATTTCCTGGTATTAGGACGCGCTGCCCAATCAGTATCGCAATAAGCTTTCAAGTGCATAGATGCAGTAATTGATATAAGAATCCTAAGACCTAGACTTTGTTTGATGTACTTAACCACCCTAAGAGAAACCTCCATGTGAGAATTTTTGGGGCTTGCATGAACTGACTCAAGCAGTGTACAACAAAAGAGATGTTTGGCCTTGTAATTTTCAAATAAGGAAGTCTGCCTATCAGTCTGTGATATGAACCAAGATCTTCAAACAAGCAATCATCATTAAGACCAAGATGAGCATCATAAGTGACTGAGGTAAATTTCTGATTTACCTCAACATGAGCGTGAACTGGTTTGGATCCTTCCAGGTCAACGTCTAATATGATCTCAAGAGCATATTTTCTCTGGTGTAACAAGATCCCTTCTGTGTTTCTAGCAAATTCAATGCCCAGAAAATACCTTAACTCCCCTAGGTCTTTGATTTTAAAATTTTGATGCAGAATTTGTTTAGTAGCAGAAATAAGATCTGCATCATCCCCAATGATCAGAAGGTCATCAACATAGACCAAAACAATTACAATATGAGAGTCTTGTCTCTTAGTGAACAAGGAATAATCAAAGTGGCTCTACTTGAATCCTGAATTAAGAAGTGTTGTGGTCAGTTTAATGTTCTATTGACTCGAAGCTTGCTTAAGTCCATAGAGTGAATTAAGTAACCTGCACACATGTGTTTTCCCTTGTTGATGGGAGAAGACTTTAGGTAGAGTCATGTACACTTCTTCTTCCAAGTCTCCCTACAAAAAGGCATTATAAACATCAATTTGATAGAGAGTAAAACCTTTGCTTGCTGCAATGGATACAATAGACCTGACAGTAACCATCTTTACTACAGGCGAAAAAGTCTCTTGATAATCCAGTCCCTCCTTTTGACTGGACCCTTTAGCCACTAATCGTGCCTTATATCTTTCAACTTCCTCACTGGATGTGTACTTGATTTTGTACACCCATTTTCATCCCATGGCCCTTTTGTTTGGGGGCAATGACACCACCTCCCATGTTTTATTGTTCTCCAATGTTGTATCTCTACCTTCATAGCTTCAATCCACTTCACATCCTTAACTACTTCATGATAAAAACTTGGTTCAATCTCAGAAGACAACTGAGTGATGTAGGCTTGATATGAGGCTGATAATCCTTTATAGTAAACAAAATCACCAATAGGATATTGACAATGAACTACAGTGGAATAATTAGACTTCTATTATGGTCCAATGTAGTCCTTAAGCCAAATAGGAGGCTTAGTAGTTATGCTTGATATTCTCAACTCCCCGGTATTATTTGTAGGTCCTTCATGGTTTCAACAATTGCTTCTTCTACATGTGGCAATATAGAAGTAACTGGTGATGAGTTAGTGCTTCTAGAGGCAGATTCAGCAATTGTAGGAGATGCAGATGGAACTAGGTTGTCCCTTTCCCTACCACTGGAAGGTAGAACAATAGGAGGTTGATCGGAAGGATAGTCAAGCCTATGAAACTCGTTTATACAAAAGAAAATCTCTTTAATGAAGCCTTGAAATGGATATATATCTTCATGAAATACCACATCTCTTCTAATAAAAAATATCATGTGTTCAATGTCATACAGTCTATATCCCTTTTGTGTACTTGCATACCCCAGAAATTCTGACCTTATAGACCTAGGTGCAAATTTATCACCCCTTGGTAGATTAGTTGCAAAATATAGGCATCCTATAATCCTCATATGTGACAATGAAGGTTGTATCCCATATAGGACCTCAAAAGGTAATTTGTTTTTTAGAATTGTAGAGCGAATCTTGTTTATTAGGTTCACAGCTGCATCCACATAGTCACCCCAAAACGTCACTGGCAAGTGCCCTAAAATTTGATAGCCCTTGCAGTTTCCAGAATGTGTATGTGCCTCCTTTCCACCACTCCATTTTGTTGAGGAGTGTGTGGACAGGAACTCTGATGTATAATCCCATGCATTTGAAACAAATCAGCACAATTATGATTAAAGAACTCAGAACCGTTGTCTGATCTAAAACGCTTGATCATTCACCAAATTAAGTTTTCACAATAACAATTTAAAATTTGAGAGTTGTAATAAACATCAGACTTAAGATGTAACAAGAAGATCCAAATCCATCAAGAATGATTATCAACCATTGTGAGAAAGCATCTCTTTCCATTATAGGTAGAAACTTTATAGGGAAACATCCATATATATCAAATCAAAAACATTATATGTTTTATTGCTACTAACTAGAAAATGAGTCCTAGTGCTATTAAGACTAAGAATCTTCTTTGAGAACTTGAACTGGAACATGTCCCATCCTCTTGTTCCATAGTTCAGCTTCATTCTTGTGTACAACCATTACTAAAGATCTAGTTGTATTCTTGTTTCTTCTCTGTGAATGTAGCACATATAGGCGTTCTTCTTCTTTACCAATCTCCTTTACCCTACCAGTGAAGATATCCTGAAAGATGCAATAATTTGGGAAGAATGCAGCACAATAGTTCAAAGCTTTTGTCAGTTAAGAGACATACAAAATATTAAACTTGAAAGTTGGTACACATAAGACATTATTAATGGTATCACCTCCATCTAATTGACCGCTACCAACATGTGACACCTTATTAGACTCTCCAGTAGGCAGTTACACCTTTTCTGTATTACATACTAACAATTTGCCATGCAAAAGTTGCTTATTACCAGCCATATGGTTTGTGGCTCCATTATCTATGATCACACCCAACTCTAGTCCTAAAAAGGATAAGCGATTGCTGCAAATATAATCCGGTCTAAAAGTCCGGAGTCGAATCCCACAGATAACTAAGGCTTAGCTGTATCTGTTTAATATCACTAAGAAGACAAGATCGAACAAATTTCTAAAGTATAAATATTGAGATTTATATTTCTAACTAATTAGCTAGCAAATACTACAAAGCGGTAAAATTATCAACTAACGAGACAAAGAGTTGGAGACTAAATTAAGGAGGTATAGAGTTATGATTTTCTCAATTATCAGAATCCTTCTAGCTATGTTCCCTGCAATTTTGTCAATGTATTCTCTACTGATCGTGAGTACTTTAGGTGTCTTGATTCTCTCTCGAGCAACCGCAACAATTTACTAGACATATTCTCTCAAAATACGCTAGTTGGCTTCATCTAACCGCTCACTATGACCATGTCAAGGCTTTATTATTTCTAAACCTACCTTTAAACCTAATATATTTCTTTCTCACATACGTTAAGAGTGACGTTGTTCAACAACCACCTAAATGTGTATTATTTCTCAAGCAACACATAATAAATAGGCACAGTCAATCGATGGCCATTCAATCAACAACAGTAAACACATAGTTGAACAAGTAGAGAAATCCAATAACTCAATTATATAAAAACATAACAAGAATTATCTTACAAAAGGTTCCATCAAAACCCTACAAAACGAATTAGCTATTTATAATAGTATGCACACAATACTAGAATTCATAACCAATAATTGAAATAGGAAGAAGGAAGTGAAAAACTCGTAGAAGAATTCTCCGCCTTGCTCCCGGTGTGTTATTGACTCCTTAGGTCGAATCCCCGGTCTCCTTAGCCTCCTTAGGTTTAAAGTATGTCAAAAGTGTGTCCAACCTTCAAAAATACCATTTTTCCATGTATATATACCAAGTAGGGTCGGGCCCAAACAATTATACCTTCTCATACGCAAAAAAAGATAATATTTCACGTCTGCATTGCCGCGGACGCGGTCAACCGCGGTAGAATTGCGGTATATGGCAGGTATACTGCCTCAGCCTGACTCAGGTCCGCGGTCGCAGTTTCTACCATGTTCCCTTTGGAATTTGAAAAACATAAAGCACAAAAGTTGTATACCTTTGAATTATCTTTTCAACCATATATTGTGAGGCCCAAATGGAGTTTGGACAAAAAAGTTATGTGCATTGTACTAGACAGTGCGCAATATGCCTACTCGATTCTTTGTTTTGTTGCTCTATCATCCGTTGATCCCCGGATATGATCCCGGCTTAATTACTTGGGCTTTTACTCAGACGTCAAAACTCCAAATCACTTGAATTCATTCCATAACATCTATATAACTCGAAATCACTCTTACAAGGCATAAAACACACCGTAAGTGCAAAATACTAGCGATTAAAGCGCAAACTCAACTAAAGTGCAGTAAATTAGAGTGTAATAATCAACTAAAATACGTAATTATAGCCTATCATCAACACCCCACACTTAAATGATTGCTCGTCCTCGAGCAATCAAACTACACTTTATATAGACACGACCTTTTTAAAATAATTCTCCTAACTCATCACACCAAGAGTATTTAAAATAGACTAAGCACAAAAGCGCAACATCTTCACCTCAAAATTTGACTCACAAATACCATGCATTATTCACAACTCACCTACTTACTCTAACATAGAGTTCAATGACATTATCTTTCTTTCATGAATCAAGTGCCCTCACACAACAAAAGAGAGTAGTTCCACACAATAAAATTTAAGAAAACTTAGGAACTCAAGATAGAAAGAATTCACTCAGTCTCAAAAATAACATTCATATGCCACAAAAGATGCATCATAAGCTTGTCTGTAGTGTATTACTCCACTAATCGAGCTCATTCAATCTAGGATCAATTAGGACTTTATTTGGTTATAATGTAGGCTAAGGGACGGGTATGATACATTTCGATATAAGAGTGACTACACCTCCCTAAGCACTTTAATACATATACTTTAACATTCAAATCATGTACTTATGTCAAACCAAAACTCCACATTCATATCAATGTATATTACCCCATTCTTCTTTAAGCACACTTACATCAAGAGCCACCACTTATCAAGATTTTTTTTTACAATAATCCAACTAATTTTTTTTTTCAATTCAAGTGGCTCTTTCTTTTTCTAAACAATGCACCTTTCTCCTGATTTCATTAGTTCCACTCAAAAGCCAAACCAACCACCCCACACTTTAATTTTTACACAGTTCATAACAATTCAAGTGCTCATGAGAGGTTACAATGGTTCAAATAGATGGTTAATTCAAATAAATGGGTAAGGCTTGTAATATGGTTGCCAAAGAAACAGGATTACAGGCTCAAAGGGTTAACTACGATACATAACAATTAGGTGGGTAAAATATACATATCTGGCTTAACAAAGAAATGCCTATATCACTTCCAAGACTGAACAAAGCTACTATTTCACTTTGCACACACACGTGGCAAGTTCTAGACATCAAATACAATGCACATAATAACACAAAACCTTACACACACATGGCACATAAATCACTCAGGATTGGTTTCATCAAGACACTCTAGTCAAAGCAGTTAAGCAAAGTTAAGATCATACAATTCAAGGTAATTATACAAGAGTCAAAAACTGAGCCTAAGCGTCACAACCAAAGTACTCACTATTCTCAAGGCATAACAAAGTCAAGAGATATTGCTTCAATTCAAAACACAACACAATGGATCCTACTCTAGAAAAAAACTAACTATACCCGGTTCAAACAAAACCCTAGGAAAAGAATCGCGGTTTAAAGAAAAACCAAGGGGTAATTGCTACACTACCTAACAAAATAAAATCTTTTTTTTTATTTAGACTTAAATCCCGCAAGAAAATTGTCTAATAAATACATCATTTGGAAAGTCCAATCTTTTCTTTTTTTAAAAAAACTTATTCAATTGAACTAAAATAACTAAAATAGCATAGAAAGTCACCCAGACAATCTCCTCACCCCACACTTAAAATTATGCATTGTCCCCAACGCACACCATAACTAATAAAAGGGTAAAAGAGACTCCCTGGTAGGCTAAAGGCTGAAGCACTAACAACTCATGGAGTACTCAGACTTCTCCCAAGCTTGGTCCTTCGTGCGGGTACCTCACACTTAGTTCCAACCATTTGGTTTGATGTTGCATCCTTCCAATCACTTTTCTTTACATGCTCCTAGAAAATAAAAATTCGACACTACAAAAATAATATAATAAAAAAAAATCTGGGTTTCCTCCCAACAAGTATTTGATTTAACGTCGCGACACGACGTGAATCACTTTTTGCCTCCACCTCAAGCTTATGAATTGAACCCCAAGTTTTGATTCAAGCTTATGATTATGGTCATGGGGCGGTGGAATGAATCTAACTAGCCCAAGGAAATAATGTAGTATTCTGCACTCCTTGGCCTTTGTATGAGGTATGTAATCCTGACTTTCTGGTAAGAAGAATTCCAGAATATATGCACCTTGTTCCTCATTCCTTGACTCTTCGATTGGTTCAGATGATGCTATTTCCATATCATCATCCAAACATAATGTGGAAATTTTTTTGGAGTGTGGACCAATGCGCTCAAACACATGAACTTCAGGACTTTCAACATCCTCAATATCAATGATACTAGAATCAACAAAATATATATCCTCAAAGTCCTTGGTTGGATCTAGTCTCACTTCTTCAATATTGACATCCTCAAATTATAGTTGTCTAGGTTGTTGATGTTCTACTCTGACCTCCCCAATTAACACCTCAAATTCATGCTCTTCTTGGCTACTATCCTCAATATTGGCTTGTTGAGCATTAAAAACTCCAACCACTTGACTCAATTGAGCCTCCAACTTGCGAATAGTTGCCTCTTGCCTTTCTATGTGCAATGGTTTCTCATTATTTTGTTCCAGAAGACACTTTAGCATATCCTTGATCTCCTTCAGATCCGCATTCCCAGGTTCTTTGTTCCTATTAACTTCATAAGAAAATATAGAACCATCATAGTAAGGGGTTGGGGGAAGATAAGAAATATAAGCACAACCATAAAAGTGAACATTTTTACCTACACACACATCACACACATTTCACAAATAAGATTGAGTTGGTGCACATAACTCGCTCTCAGGAATATTTTGATAATTTTTATACGGGTGGTTTCCTTCACAATATGTATGAGGATCAATAGTAGAACTATCTACACCTAAATTTCCATAACTCCAAGATGTCATATTTCTCAAATCATCGGTTATAATAAAACTAAAATAAAAATACAAAAAAAAAAAAAAAAGTTCAAACTCGAAACCTAGAAAGATATACAACTACAACTACACCGTTAGTTCCCCGGCAATGGCGCCAAAATTTGATCACGCCCACCTCTAGTCCTAAAAAGGATAAGCGGTCGCTGCAAATATAATCCGGTCTAAAAGTCCGGAGTCGAATCCCACAGAAAACTAAGGCTTAGTTGTATCTGTTTAATATCACTAAGAAGACAAGATTGAACAAATTTCTAAAGTATAAAGATTGAGATTTATATTTCTAACTAATTAACTAGCAAATACTACAAAGCGACAAAATTATCAACTAACGAAACAAAGAGTTGGAGACTAAATTAAGGAGGCCTAGAGTTATGATTTCCCCAATTATCGGAATCCTTCTAGCTATGTTCCCTACAATTTTTCCAATGTATTCTCTACTGATCGTGAGAACTTTAGGTGTTGTAATTCTCTCTCGAGCAACCACAACAATTTACTAGACATATTCTCTCGAACTACGCTAGTTTGCTTCATCTAACCACTCACTATGATCACGTCAAGGCTTTGTTATTTCTAAACCTACCTTTAAACCCAATATATTGCTTTCTCACATACGTTAGGAGTGACGTTGTTTAACAACCACCTAAATATGTATCCTTTCTCAAGCAACATAATAAATATGCACAGTCAATCGATGGTCATTCAATCAACAACAATAAGCACGTAGTTGAACAAGTAGAGAAATCCAACGACTCAATTATATAAAAACATAACAAGAATTTATCTTACAAAAGGTTCCATCAAAATCCTAGAAAACGAATTAGCTATTCATAAGAGTATGCAAAAACACAATACTAGAATTCATAACCAATAATTGAAATAGGAAGAAGGAAGTGAAAAACTCGTAGAAGAATTCTCCGCCTTGATCCCGGTGTGTTCTTGACTCCTTAGGTCGAATCCCCGGTCTCCTTAGCCTCCTTAGGTCTAAAGTATGTCAAAAGTGTGTCTAACCTTCAAAAATACCATTTTCCCACGTATATATACCAAGTAGGGTCAGACCCAAATAATTATACCTTCTCATACGCGAAAAAGGACAATATTTCACATCTGGACTGCCGTGGCCGCGGTCAACCACGATAGAACCACGGTATATGGCAGGTATACTACAGCCCGCTTCAGGTCTGCGGGTGCGGTTTCGACCGCATTTTTCACTCTGTTCCGTTTGAAATATGAAAAAACGTAAAACATGAAAGTTGTATCCCTTTAAATTATCTTTTCAACCATATATTGTGTGGCTCAAATAGATTTCTAAGAAAAACGTTATGTGCATTGTACTAGAGAGTGCACAATATACGTACTCGATTCTTCATTTTATTGCTCTATCATCCGTTGATCCCCGAATACGATCCTGGCTTAATTACTTGGGGTTTTACTCAGACTTCAAAGCTCCAAATCACTTGATTTAGTTCCATAACATCTATATAACTCGGAATCACTCCTACAAGGCATAAAACACACCGTTAGTACAAAACACTCACGATTAAAGCACAAACTCAACTAAAGTGCAGTAAATTAAAGTGTAATAATCGACTAAAATACATAATTATAGCCTATCATCAATCTACTATCCACTTTTCATCAGTATTTGATTCATAAGAAACATTATTTGCCATATGTGTACTGGCATAAGATTTAGAAATTGATGTCTTATTCAATAGACTTAAGATCTGACTATATTGTTCGGGAGTGAGCATTTTCATAGGTCCTAAGTTTTGTTGTCCTGATGAGTGTGCTGCTCAGAGATGAAACCCTGCATATGTGCCATTGTGATGTTCTTGTGTCATCATAGCTGATGAAGGTGAGATCGGCTGAGTCTTTGAACTTCCAACCATGTTAGCTCTTTTTTTAGGCTTAAAATCTACTAGATAGCCTATCAGTTTATAGCAGTTGGCTCTTAAATGTCCCTTTTTATTGCAGTAATCACATTTCATCAACTTATAACACTCTTCCTTTGTGTGTCTTTTCAAATGACAGAAATCACATTCAATATTGAAGTTTCTCCTTTGCTTTTGACCAAGTTTAGAACAAAATAGAGTTGTAGGATCTAAGGACTCAACACAGTAACTAACTCCTGCTACTAATTTTTGACTCTCATTCTGAAGGATCATAACATAAGCCTGATTAACCGTAGGAATTTTAGACTTCTTTAAGATTTAGCTACGAGCTTGACTATAGCCATCATTTAATACCATTAGGAATTGCCATAAAAGTTGATACTCCTATCGTTCGATGAATTTCTTTGATTTATCACAACTAGCAGGATGAGGCATAATCGAGTCATATTCGTCCCACAAGTCCTTTAATTTTGAGTAATAAACTGAAACAGAAGATGTACCTTGTGTCAATGTAAAGATCTCCCTATGCAGGTAGTATATTCGTGATGCATTGACCTTATCAAATCATTCCCGAAGATCCGACCAAATTGCATGTGCACTTGAACGGAACAATACTCCACTCAGCAAATCGAGACTCACATTGTGCATAATCTCTACGATTTCACAATAGCATTGCAGCGATCCCATAGATTTACATATTTATCTCCATAAGTATCGCGTGTTATTGAACGGTCTATAAACCTTAACTTGTTCTGTATAAGCAACGAGATTTCCATCACCTGACTCCAGATCGTGTAATTCTCCATTCCTAGCAGCTGAAAGCCAAGAAATAGTGCTCCTGGTGTTTCTGATAGATGCAGATACAATAGATGATTATGATCTATCACAATCGTAGATTGATCTGTGACTTCTCCTCCGGCCATGATTATTTAGGATTCCGGCGAGTAACTGATAATTCCGACTGAATTTTTTTTTAGAAATGAACAACGAATCTCTCGTTTTCAATAATTCTCAGTGAAAACCTCTAGATTTAATTGTCTAGATGCTCTGATACCATGTCAATTTTGTGAATTTGCACAAGAGACGAAGAACAGAAAAAGAGTAGAGTAGAGGGAGAGAGAGTTGAGAGATAAGAATCTCATTTGCTGTTAAGTTCCAAAAAATACTGTACACCTTTATTTATACCAAAATAACCGATCAACTACTATCTAACTGCAATATTAACACCTAACTATAGTTACTACTAATCTAACCATGGTTAAATTAAACCTATACAACATTAACCTAGGTTATGATATATATCACATATCTCATTAAATATAGGTTTGGGAATTCATCTTAAAACCATATAGATTAGAGCTATCAATATGGGCTTGGCCCATTGGGTCAGCCCAGCCTAACCCGTGATTTAGCAAGATGGGCTAGAATTTTTTAAGCCCATTTAAAAACGAGGCTTTTAATCTTGGTCTGAGTAAGTCTGTGGCCCGTGAGGCTTGACTGAGGCCGGGCTGGGCCGACACATGGGTCTAATAAAAATACGTATTTAAAGTATATAAAATATAAAAAAGTATATGACACAAAAAATAACAAGAAAAGTATCCCAAGCTTAAAGTTTATTAAGCTCATCATATTAAAAGACCAAATTCCTAAAATGTTAATTAGTTTAAAAAATATAATTATTCTTAATATTTAACTAATTAATATTGCATACGAATTGTAGATGTAGATGAAAGTGAAGATATTAAGAAACCCTCTCATAAACGGATTCAAATGTGTTTGATGAAGATGATGTGTTGGATATCACATAAGCGTCATGGACGTTCTCTTGAATAGTTTGTTTTGAGTTTTGACTTTTAGTAAATGAAATATAGTCTCGTCTTATACTTTTTTAGCGTTTATTGTGATATATTGGAACAATATAAAAAGTTATTAAGTTTTATAAAAAATTTTCAATAAGATTTTTTTAACTTTTAAATATTTTTTTTTTTTTAGGTCAGAACTTAAAGAAAAAAATTTAAAATTATATTTAAAAAAGTGATGGGCCGCCCATGGAGGCCCACATATGATTGAGGTGGACTGACCATTATAAGGCCTATCAAAATGGTGAGCTAGCCCAACCCATAAATTTCTAAAGCCCCCATGGGGCTGGGCTGGGCTGGACAGGGCTAGCACGGCACCGCCCATATTAACAGTTCTAAAAGAGATCGGTACCATATCAGATTGTTAATTAGTCTGCAAAATTATCCTCCATGTTACATTGGGGGTTTAATCTTTTTTTCCTCTCTTCTCTTTATTCAATAGTAAGGTGTATGCTTCATTCAGAAATTCGAAACGGAACTTTTTAAACCTTGGGGAATTGAGAGAGGAGTAAAGGAAGGAAGGAAGCAAGAAAAGCGAATAAAGTGATAGTGCGATGATTTTAGAAGTAATCAGTCAACGGCCAGCAAGTAAGGAAAATTCAAAGAAATAAAAAGGAATAGATTTTGTTTTCTTGGGATTCGTTAAATGGTGACCTTTTAATATTTTTGCATGATTTAATAAGTGAGTGTGGGGGGGACTAAATAATTGCAGTGCTTATGATATCATTTTGCTGGCTACTATTCAGGCAATGCATGAAGTTACCAGACAACAAAAATTCAAATTCAGCTTTTCCCCTTTTTTGCTTTTCCTTTTTTTTTCTCTCTGTTGAAGTTTTCCTTCATAAAATCCAATGGATAAGAACTGGAGTAATAACTTAATGAATAATGATATTTGGCAATTATCGTCTCGCAAATTAGTTTTTGAGGTTGAGTTAGATTTAGAATTTGCACTTTTTTCACTATGATACTAGACTATTCTTGATTTGCTTAATATTAGCTTTATATTATGTGTTTAAGGAAATGAGCTATATTTTCCTTATGTGGTTCTATCTAACTTTATGAGTTAACTTTCGAAATTGAGTTAGATCGAAACTCCGTTTGTTTAACCTTGTTTAGTAACTTAAGATTTTCTTACTGCTATTATAAAATCAGGTGTCATATTGATTGAAGAACAAATGATTAGTATATTAAGGAGCAGTCTTGAATATCATTAACCTTTTTTTGTAGTTTTAAAAGTAATATACTAAAAGTTTACACGAAAGATCGTGAAAACTAAGAATCTTGCAATCCAATAGTAAATAGTGACTAATAGTTTTCCCCTAATATATATATATCGGAAAAAGCAATTAGACATTTAAATGGGATGAGAAGAGTTTATGTAATTTCCTTAGAAAACTACACCAAAACGTTTTACTACATCTTCAAGCAAAATCTTGGAATCATTACACTACTGTGTTTATGTGAAGTTCTTCCAGTTAGGGATATAATATATATGCCCTAGATCCAATATCATATTTGATTATTTGAACATATTTTGTGAAAGTTATTTGATATAAAATATATATGGCATTTGATATTCTTTTATCATAATTATTATTAATTATTTGATTAACTTGATACGGTCCTTGATAAAATTTTGAGATTTGACATTGTGATGGAGATCATGATAATGAGAGTCAAGTTTCTTATAATTTAATCTAAATTTGTTCTTGATCATATGACTATTAATTTGGACATTAGTAATCCGGTTAGATCAATATTTATGTGATCGTCTTTATGGGATAAAGATTAGTTGATCTCATTAACTAAATCACATAGATAGATGATGCATATAGAGATATAATCATTGAACCGACTCATTGGATAATTCTTAATGGTTAGAATTACCATAAATTGTCAATGGGATATTCTCTTGAAGAATGTGATGTAAAAGTTTTCTTTGACCTGAGATCGTCATAGTAATTGACAAGTTATTTATTGTGCTTTGATACTGGACACCTATGACCCTAGGGAGATAGTTGAAAGGATATTGGGTACGGTTAAATACTTGTAAAATTAGTGATTGATCCAAGATGGAACCTGTCAACTCTTGGTAATGAGTTTAAGCTTCATGTTATCATGAATTATAAACGACCAAACTAAGATCTTGGCCAGGGCAATTGAATGAAAGAAGAAATGAGTTTCTTAGGTCATTCAATGGTCGATTATATTTGACATGAACACATAGTTGGTCGCCTATTTGGATTTGACAGTTGAACCATATCCTAGGGTGATCCAGAGTTATAAGGACAGAAGGAATTACTACATTATTCTTCTACTGGTTCTTGAGAGTAAATTATATACTTCATTCTATCCGGTCGTTAAGGAGTGTTGCTAGACGCCACCCTTGATTAGTATATTGATGTGATCAATTTACTATCGGCTTAGTATTGAACCTATGGGGTCGCACACTAACGAGTGTTCTGATCATTGCAAAAGGATTAATTGTTTTATTATTTGATAATTAAATTAAGAAATTTAATTAGTCAAATAAATTTAGTTATTAGTCCAAATAAAATATTATTATATTCTTTGCTAGCACATA
>MU784589.1:114934-138381 GCA_026770625.1 Nicotiana glauca
ATCTCAAGCTGAATCAAGTACGCACGATAAGAATTCCAAGAAAGTGAAGTTTTCCTAAAGGTTTTGCAGCCTCTCGAGGATAAATACAAATGTCTCCGTACCAATCCACGAGACTCTACTAAACCTGCTCATGACTCGTGAGACCTAGTAACCTAGGCTCTGATACCAACTTGTCACGACCCAATTTCCAAACTCGATCGTGATGGCGCCTCTCGTGAAGACAAGGCCAACCAACTAACCCAAATCGTCTCTTTAACAATCATTAAACATAATGAATAGAAAATATAACTTAATGGTATTAAACCATTAATTACAACCCAACACAACCCGACCGGGGTGTCACAAGTCACGAGCATATAAGAAGTAGGAACACTACTATAGGGCCAATAAT
This sequence comes from Nicotiana glauca, assembly GCA_026770625.1. Taxonomy (NCBI): domain Eukaryota; kingdom Viridiplantae; phylum Streptophyta; class Magnoliopsida; order Solanales; family Solanaceae; genus Nicotiana; species Nicotiana glauca. The sequence goes on from MU784589.1 coordinate 115,326, forward strand.
ATATATACAAAATAAAATTTGGAATTCAAAGATGTAGTGTGGTACCGCGAATGCTGGCGGTCACCTTACTCAGCTACCATAATATACCTTCAGTCCGCAAATAACCCGCTATCGGGTGAACAATACCTGCAACTGCACGCGAGGTGCAGGGAGTAAAGTGAGTACTCCAACTCAGTGAATAATAAGAGTAAATAATAACTGAGCGGTAAGAAATCACGTAAGAACATTCCATCATGCTATATAGGACAGTACAACCTTTTGAGAAAAACAGTAAAACCGTAAAAATCCTTTAGAAACATCTAGCTCAGTTAAAAACCTCTTTTGAAAATATCCTTTTTCCAACAGTTAAGCATATGAATGTGATATCAGGTAGTGCAAGTCCGCACACAAGTCAGCCCCTCGGGCATAGCACTCTATTGACAAATAACACTAGGGTATCTGGTACACAGTGCAAGAAATAGCATGGATTCCAATGATACGAGAGTGCCGAATGTCATTACACGTAGTACAAAGAGGAATCAATGCGTGAATGCAATGCAATACACATGACCGCTGCGACGCGCAACCCGATCCATTTAGGTACCCGCTCTCACTGTGGGGGTTCAGACTCCGGAGGGGCTCCTACAGTCCAAGCGCAATATCAATATCACACCGCTGCGGCGCGTAGCCCGATCCATCCTCAGTCCAGAAATGCACACATAACACTGCTGCGGTGCGCAGCCCGATCCATGCTCAGTCCAGAAATGCACATAAGCCCCTTGGGCAATAGTAAAATAGCAGTTCTCAGCTCAAAATGTCATTTAAGTTTTCAAATCTTAGAAAGATGGCTGAGTTTGCAAATCAGTATTTAAAACCTTGGACCGAGATCAAATAATGTGCAAAGTAATGCAAAAACAGTGATATCAATCCCTGAAGGATTCAAATAATCGGCATGAAGCCCAAAACATGACAATCAACCCAAATCATGATAGCATCAAGTAGGTTTCAGTCAATCACGCAGTAAAATCAACAACCGGGACGGACCAAGTCACAATCCCCAACGGTGCTCTACCCCACGCTCATACCTGGCGTGCAAGTCACCACAATACAGCACTATGATGTGCAAATCCGGGGTTTCAAACCCTCAGGATATCATTTACAAGTATTACTCACCTCGAACCGGTGAAATTCCTCGCTCGCGATGCCTTTGCCCCTCAAACCGGCCTCCATGTGCATCGTATCTAACCAAAATGAGAGCGAATACATCACAATATGCCAAAGGTACAATACCCAATAGAAAATAATCAAAATATAGCAACAATCTTGAAACTAGCAAAACCCGAGCCTCGGGCCCGCTATTCGAAAAATTGCAAAACTCATATTACCGGATTCTTCTTCTTGCCACGAGTCCATACATATCAAGAACTCCCAAATCCGAGCTCAAATGACCTATCAAATCCCAATTTGAAATGTCAAAACTCAAGCCCTAGCTTTACCCCTTTTTGGTGAATTTCAACCAATTTCCATGTTAAATCTAACATAATCTCGTGTGTTTAGGATAAGGAACTTACCTCCAATCAATTATCCTTGAATCCCTCTTCGATTAGCTCTCCCAAGCTCCAAAATCGCTCAACAATGGAGGAAAATAACCCCAAGTCGCGGATGAAATGATATAAAAAGCCCTCTGGATGCCCAGATTTTACCTTACGCGAACGCAGTCAACACCCTCCCGCGTTAGCAAAGAACAAATTCCGTTGACCACAATTTCCCTTACGCGAATGCGACTCCAGGTCCGCGAACGCAATCCTCCAGCTCATCCTCTTACGCGAACGCGACCAACCAAATGCGAACGCGATGCTTTAGTCTCTCACCTTACGCGAACGCGACCCAGGTGTCGCGAACGTGAAGAACAAACTACCAGGGGCCTAGGCCCCTACTATACGAAGGCGTTTACACCCACGCGAACGCGATGAACTGGCCACCACCTCTTCGTGAACGCAAACTTTTCCCTGCGAACGCGATGACCAAATTTGGTCTGCACTTGCTGTGTATTTTCTGTAGCAAAACTTAAGTCCAAACTTCCTATTTAATCATCCGAAATCACCCCAAGGCCCCTGGGACCTCAACCAAATATACCAACACATCTCAAAACATCATACGAACTTGTTGTAATCATTAAAACACATCAAACAACACTAAAACCATTAAATCACATCGGATTCAAGCCTAAGTTTCTTAAAAACTTTCGAAATACAGTTTCGATCAAAAACTACACCAAAACACCTCCAAATGGCCTGAGATTTTACACGCACATCCAAAATCACCTAACGGATCTATTGCAACTCTCGGAATTCTATTCCGACCCTCGGATCAAAATCTCACCTATCAACCGGAATTCGCCTAAATTCTAACTTCGCCAATTCAGGCCTAATTCTCCACTGGACCTCCAGAATCAATTCCGATCACGCTCCTAAGTCACAATTCACCTCCCGAAGCTAACCGAATTATCAGAAATTACATCTGAGCCCTCTAACTCAATAGTCAATCTTCGGTTGACTTTTCCAACTTAAGCTTTCCTTAAAGAGACTAAGTGTCTCATTTCTTATCAAAACAAATCTAATTCAACTCTAACACACCACATACCGATAACAAAACATGAAGAAGCATAAAATGGGGGAAGCAGAGCAACAACACATGAGACAACAGGTCGGGTCGTCACAGTGATATAATTTTGGAAGTCAATTTAGGTCTTTATCTTTAAATTTGGCATTTAACAAAATTAGAAAAAATATAAATACAAAATGAAAAAAATACATTTTAAAAAGAAAGGGGGTTGTCCTAATGAGAGACCAAAATTGGGACTTTTAATTCATTAGTCTTAGCCCAAACCCGTCCAGCCCCAGGCCTAACTTAACTCCAAACCCGGTCTAGCCCTGGTGTTTCAAAACGGCGTAGTTCGGTTGAGTTTTGATCTCAACCGTCGATGTTTATCAATCGGACGCTCGAGAAGCCCCTCCCCTATAATATTTAACTGTCCGAATCGAACCCTACCCCCTAGTCCGTCTCTTCCATTCACACCCCTATCCAAACCCTAGAGACGCCGCCCTGTTATACTCCCTCGAGCCCGCCAGCGGTGACGACGGAAACCACTTCGTTCCCACCCAAAATAACACCATAGCTTCCCCTCGTTCCCCTCTTTCCAAATATACCTTCAGTTCCCCTCGAATCATTGCCCATCTCTTCAAATATTCATTTGAAAATCCGGCCAAAACCTTACTTCTTCCAAATCCGATCAAAATTACACCACAACCTTGCCTTAACTTTCTTATCTCGAATGTCCAAGCCATTTCCCTCGAATCCCTGCCGAGTTCCTCGAATTTCAAATCAAAGTCTGGCCTAAAACCCTAAAATACTCCAAATCTAGTCAAATCGACATCATGTGAGCTCCCCACTCTCCTCATGAAGAATTTACCGTTGGCGATGTTTGAATCTTGCTAGAATGGGTCCAATTTCAAATTTGGGGAGCGGCAGAATATTAGGTCTCCATAGGTAAGGTGTTCTTTGTTAGTCTTCGTTAGTTTCTTCTTGATATTTCTGTCCGATTAATCAATTTAGGATTTATTTTATTTCTCCTCATTTTTCTTTTGTCAGTTCATTTAAACTAGTATTCGATTAGGTTAGTCTGATTTTATTTGTTTGTTCTTCATCCTCTTTTGATCAATAGTGAGGTTTGGTTCGTTAATTCAGTTGTGTTTGGTTTCTTTCAAATTAGGGTTAAGCATGTCATGATTAGTTTAAAGGCATTTTTGCTATTTCGTTTAATTTCTGCAAGTTTTAATAGGTTTGATTCTGTGTTAGCCAATTAATTACTGTAATTAGATTTAGCTTTCAAATGTAGTTCATTAATGTGTTTAATTTCATATTTGGTTTAATTTGTCCACTTAGTTTGATTTTAGGAGATTGTTCACTCATGAACATTTGATTTAGAGCTCGTTTAGTTAACCATAGTTGAAGGGATTGTTTGGGTATAGCTGATAGGTTTGATTAGGGGAAACAAGGCTGAGGTACAGTTTGGTGTTAGATTGGTAGTTTCAGAACAATTCAAGGGTAAATGAGGTAATTCAAGGGTAGGTAATCTAGCACTAACTGAAATAGAACCTCCTAGAAGTTTCTAGATGGGGGTTCTAAGGTAAATTCAGGAATTAGGTGTATTAACGTGAGAAACAAGTCAGTAAGTTAGGGATTAGTTAGTTAAAATCTGAAAATAATTGAGAGACTAAGGGCTAAAAACTGAAATCTGAAGGCTGCCCCTCATTTTGCCTATACAAAGGCATGACTAGTGCCTTAGGGAACAAGTTTTTCAGCCTCTAGAATTCCCCCCAAAAATATTCCAAGTTTCCGTCAGCTGAAATTCAAAAATTCAAAATCCAAAAACTCTTTTAGATCTTAAATTTTCAGAAAAAAAAAAGCAACAAACTCTCTAGGAAACACTGTTTCATTTGCCTTTTAATCACTGTTGCGAATCCTAGCTTAATTCAAAGAGAAAAATGATTCAATTGCTCCTAGTGTATTGATTGTTGAACTTCAAAGGTCTGTTGGTTGTGGTTTCGAGTCAATTTGGGTCCAAACCAGGGTGTTTTGGCCTCCTACTGTTGTTACTTCTCTGTTACTCGTTTCTAGGTTTTTGTTGGTGTTGATTTGGGCTTCAATTTGCTTTGTTGCTGCTGATTGTGAGTGCTGCTTGTTGCCTTGCTGCTGCTGACCTCATTCTCTTTTGCTTTTATTCAAATTCCAGGTACTTTTCCAGCTCCAATTGATGTGTAAGGATTGAATCAGTCAATGTGTATTGGTTAATTGAAGAAATGAAATCTGACTCGTGTTAATTTGATGTCAGTTTGTTTAATGTCATGTTAATCTGAATGTTATATACACGGTAGTAGTAGAGATTTAGATGATTCGAACATTTTATAATTTGTAATAACAGGACTATAATGGACTTTTGGATTGTTAAGTTTGGAATGGCATTAGCTATAGTATGATTTAGTTCGTTAGTTTAGTTTAAACGTTTAGAACTAGAAAATAACCTGAACTGGAAATTGATTCGGGAATCTGTGATGTGCACTTGTGTTAATGATTGAATGTTCGAGCTGTTAGAATGAAATTAAATCCAAAACCGATTGAGAGTTGGTATTAGTGTAAAAACGGGCCTAAATTGTAGTATCAAGTGTGCTGTTGGATTCAATTCTTCTTTACTGATTTATTCTATACTTGGAAGTCCCTAGGATATAATTTCAAAATGCATCAATTCAATTAGTTTGACCTGTTTGGATAGTCATTGTAATAATTCTGTTGAACGACCTAAAACTAATAAGCTGCAATTGTCATGGAGTTGAATTGTTCATGTGATCCTGGATGTTGAATTCGTTGTAAATTGAGGCTTGAGGGTTAAAGATAATATAGAGAGAGAGAGACTTGGGCTCATTTGGAAGCCCACAACATTACTTCCTCAGTGGGAATCAGACTTGGGCCTAAATCTGTCTATGGCCCAATGTCAAACAGTCTTCTCCTCTCATTTAGGCCTGAGTTCAGGGCTATTGCTGGATATTTCTTATCAAAGCTGACTGAAATTTCTTCTTACTGGGCTAAGTTCGAAGCCCAAAATGCATGGAGGATTTTATTAAGGTTGTGCTTTAAATTGGGTAACGTTAATTAATTAGGGTCTTTTAGAGACAATATTAAATAAAAATCGTAGTTGCTTTAGGTTTGCCCTTTTAAATAATAAAAAATGAGACGAGCCTCGCTGAACAAAACACATAAATTGCGGGGCCCTCGATAAATATCTATATTAAAATACTTAGAATTCGGGACGGGCTGTTTAGCGAATTTCACGGCTTTCCCCAAAGAAAAAAATGCGTTAGTTGCTTTAGGCACGTATTTTAATAACATTACCTTCTTAAATTCGGGTGTGCATTTATGTGACCCAAATCCGAATCCCAACGAAGTCAAAATATGTCGAAAACTACGGGTGCATTTATGTGACGTGGTTCGAGACATGTTTTCATGACGTTGCTATTCTCTTTGAAAATAATAATAAAAGCGGTTCAAAGCTAAAAAGCATATAAGTTGAAACATGTTTTAAAATTAAATAACTAAGCCAAATATGACAGTTGAGCGACCATGCTAGAACCATGGAGCCTGGGAATGCTTAACACCTTCTCCCGGGTTAACAGAATTCCTTACCCGAATTTTTGGTTCGCGGACTGTTAAACAGAGTTAATAATTTCCTCGATTCGGGATTCAACCGGTGATTTGGGACACCATAAATCTCCCAATTGACGACTCTGAATGTTAAATAATAAATCCCGTTTCGATTGTCCTTTAATTGGAAAAATTCCTTTACACCCTTGCGGGTGTAGCGAAAAAGGAGGTGTGACAGCTCTGGCGACTCTGCTGGGGACACAAACCCAAAACTTTGGTTCAGGGTTTAAGAATTCGAGCTTAGAATAATTGTTGTGTTTGGCTTTATCTGATTTTTCTACATGTTTTATGCTGAATGTGCTAAATATTTTATCGCTTTGATATTATCTGGAATGTATATAAACTATGACGAAACCCTTCTTTTCTCACCTCTGGGGATGTGCTTACTGGTTGAGACTCCCTATTCTGTTAGTGTCATACCCTGAAATAAGAAAGAGGCCGGACAAGTTACTAAGTCGGATGGCCTTTTGGTTCCCGATACGTAGCCCCCTCCTCGACTCGAGTTGTCCGCTTGGGTACACAGTCTAGAACATATACCCAGGTTTTGAACCTAGAATAACTCAGCCTCATGCCGGATCCCTAGTAGGAACGCTTATCTACATCATGTGCATTTTGACTTAGAGGACTCAACACAGGGGTTGGGTCCATCTAGGACAGGTGTACCCAAAATAACAGACCATCTTGATGCATTTTATGTGCTACAAGTTGCATTTATCCAAAGGTAAAAGGATCATTTAGCGGACCAATGAAAGTTGAGGACAAATGAAAAAAAAGAAGAGAAAAAAACGAAAAAAGAGGGTGATGTGTGAAAATAAAGCAAGTAGGACCCACTTTTGTTTTTATTAAGGAAAAAGACAAAAAAACATATACATGAAAAATTCAAAAAAGATTTTATACTTTTTCATCATTTTCAGAAAATCAAAAAAAAAAGGGAAAAGAAAATCCAATTTTTTTTGCACGTTTCATCATTTTTCAAGAAAAGCAAAAAATATATTTTCTCTAAATTAGTTTTTAATTCTCAACCGTATCCAATCTGCCCGAACTACGCCAGTTTGATTCTCATAGGGTGTGAGATGGAAAGGAAAATGCAGCAGACCCATTCACTAAAGCTCTTGGTGCAAAGGAGTTTGACAAGCACAAGTGAAAATTGGGGATGAAGTACAATAGCAATTGGCTCTAGTGCAAGTGGGAGATTGTTAGAGATATAGTATATATGTCCTAGATCCAATGTCATATTTGATGATTTGAACATATTTTGTGAAGGTTATTTGATATAAAATATATATGGCATTTGATATTCTTTTATCATAGTTATTATTAATTATTTGATTAACTTGATACAGTCCTTGATTAAATTTTGATGTTTGACATTGTGATGGAGATCATGATAATGAGAGTCAAGTTTCTTATAATTTAATCTAAATTTGTTCTTGATCGTAGGATTATTAATTTGGACAGTAGTAATCTGGTTAGATCAATATTTATGTGATCGTCTTTATGGGATAAAGATGAGTTGATCTCATTAACTAAATCACATAGATAGATGATGCATATAGAGATATGATCATTGAACCGACTCTTTGGATAATTCCTAATGGTTAGAATTGCCATAAACAGTCAATGGGATATTCTCTTGAAGAATGTGATGTAAAAATTTCTTTTGACTTGAGATCGTCATAGTAATTGACAAGTTATTTATTGTGCTTTGATACTGGACACCTATGGCCCTAGGGCGATAGTTGAAAGGATATATTGGGTACGGTTAAATACTTATATAACTAGTGATTGATCCAAGATGGAATCTGTCAACTCTTGGTAATGACTTTAAGCTTCGTGTTGTCATGAATTATAAACGACCAAACTAAGACCTTGGTCATGGCAATTGAATGAAAGAAGAAATGAGTTTCTTAGTCATTCAATGGTCGATTATATTTGACATGAACACATAGTTGGTCGCCTATTTGAATTTGACAGTTGAACCATATCCTAGGGTGATCCAGAGTTATAAAGACAGAAGGAATTACTACATTATTCTTCTACTGGTTCTTGAGAGTAAATTATATACTTCATTCTATCCGGTCGTTAAGGAGTGTTGCTAGACGCCACCCTTGATTAGTATATTGATGTGATCAATTTACTACCGGCTTAGTATTGAACCTATGGGGTCGCACACTAACGAGTGTTCTGATCATTGCAAAAGGATTAATTACTTTATTATTTGATAATTAAATTAAGGAATTTAATTAGTCAAATAAATTTAGTTATTAGTCCAAATGAAATATTATTATATTCTTTGCTAGCACATAGGATATAATTAATATTGTGAATAAATTGAAGTTTCTATTTGGACAAAAATATTAAATTGTATCTCTTGGTTGAAATATATATATATGAGATATATATAATTAATATTTGTGTATATAATGTATATATATATACAATATTAATGAAGAACACTTGATCCAATTTTGATTGGACATGGAATTCCATGAAAGAATTCCTACGGAAGAATTCAATTCAAACTCCTCAAGATATTGAAAGATTCATCCCATTTAGAATGAGATGTATTTTTCAATGGAAAACTTTTATAAAGTTAATAAAGGAAGTTTGTCATATTCATTCCATTTAGAATGAGATATATTTTTCAATGGAAAACTTTTATAAAGTTAATAATGAAAGTTTGTCATATTCATTCCATTTAGAATGAGATATATTTTTAAATGGATTCAACTTTTATATAAAAAGACTTAGTCTTGATTTAGAATTGGAAGACATTCCATTGTAGTAGCAAAACTCTTAATTCTTCCACATTTTTCATCTTCCATTTTTGAAGTGAAAAATAAAAGGTTTGAGAAGCCATAAAAATCAAGAGAAAAATATTCTTGACAATAATAGTTCTTGTCATGTAATATTAAGTTGAAATTTTTTAGAAAAATTTCAGCACAATATTTTTTGTTCAATTTGTTCACGGATTTTCATTGATCAAATAGTTGATAGCAAGGATCGGTCTCGGTGTGGATACGCATAGAGTCTTCGCACTATCGAAGAAAATTTTGAAACAAGACTCTCTTCATCATGTACGCTTTTTATCCGATCTTTGACAGGTAAATAAATTTTTAACACGAAAAGTTCTGCCTAAGATTGTTATTATCTTCCACTACGTGTTACAAACACATATAAGCAATTCTACACTTCCTTTGTTTTCTTTTTTATTTTTCACAATTTTCTGTGTTTTTTATGTATATGTAAGCTTCTGTTTTTCTTTTCCCCTTTCTTTGTGTGGTTTTCTTGAACTTTTTCATCTTCTGACATAGTTGATGGTTCCCAACTGTTTTCCTTTCAACTTTAGGTTTGTTTGTGGGGCTCTCTCTTTGTCATATCAGTTAGCATATCGCACCAAAGTTTAAAAAAAAACAAAAGTAGACCCCAAAATCTTTTGAGAGTTTCCATGGGTTGGTTAGCACTCCCATTATTCTAACTTTAGTGGGACCCATATAATGTCATGCTGGCTTTAGGTCAAATTGGTTTGTGGGCCCAAGGTGAAGAATTTTGTTAGATGTGGGACCATATCTTGATGTATTTTTCAAACATGAACCAAGAAGTTTGGTCTGTGTATGTGAAGTGAGAAACATCCAAATTTGTATGAGTGAGATTGATTTGTTTCTGATATTTGAATTTATCACATTGTAGTTTGTGTTGCATATCATTGGAAATACAAGGGGCTAAGATATAGGTCAAATTATAGCTAACCTTGACATTGTAGGTATTCTTTTATAGAATAGTTTAAGCAAAATGATTTAATTCGACTTTAAAGTCAATTCAAGTATATTTCGTTCATTTATGTATCTTTAATTAATATTAATATTAATATTAATATTTGATCATCCAATTAGATAATACTCCTATCTTGGCCAAGCTGTTTATTTTACGTTTTCAATTGTAAAGTTTAAGTAACTGACGTTGATTAGTTATCTAGAAACATTTATTTCATCCAAAAATCAAAATATACCACAGAAATTAAGAGAAAAGATCATTAACTAAACAGCTGAAATTTTCAGTCATAATAACGAAAGTGATTGACACGAATGGATGGCCAAAAAAACAAAAGAAGGTGATACATTTCATGAGAATGATTTTCACTTGGACATTTTAAGCGACACAAAAATGTTACTTATAAACTGCATTAGCTTTTAAAAGAGTGAAATAGTCAATGCATCTTATATGCATGGAAAATAGACACACACATATATATATATATCGTTCACAACAAACTTTATGAACCGTTGACACTTAACCTATTACCAACAATGTTTAGGTAACCTGGTTAGGCTCTTGACGCTTGGAGTAATCATATTAGTGCTTAATTGCCAACAATATTATCTACTCTGCAACTTTGTCAAGCAATGTTGCACTACTGAGAACTGGAAGTTATATGTGACGACGAGGCAATTCATACGCGTGTGTATGTGCTTTGTCAAAACTGAGAATTAGCGGAAGGAATTTTTGCAGAAGCTCAACTGCCATGGCTTGAATTCATGGAGCTTAGAGACGATGAAGAAGCTTCGAGAGAATTTGGACTGAGAAGATTATTTCTCTTAAAAAAGAAAAGAAAAGTAGTGCACCTACATATACAAGACATTGTACAACTGTCATTTTGCTAACCGCCTAACTAATACTAACTAACAACTTAACTAACCAATTGCAATAATAGCCATTCCTAACAAATATGACTACTAGTTGAATACAATACAACTCTAATCTCACCCCCCTCCCCTCCCCCGCGGTCCCCCCCCCAAGTTGGAAGGGAGGTACTCACTGCCAACTTGTGAAGCAATAAGGAATGCTTGATGTCTGTCAATGACTTAGTAAGTATGTCTGCTAACTGTTCGTCTGTGTGGACATAATGTAAAGAAATCAACTCTTCAATTAGCTTATCCCTAACGAAATGGCAATCCACTTCTATATGCTTTGTTCATTCATGAAACATTGGATTCCTTGCAATGTACAAAGCTATTAGATCTAGTTTTAATGATGCAAATAATATACCTCTGCAGAAAATCAATAACAGAAGAACAAGGAATCAAGAAGATACTACAAAATCGCTGAAGTCAATCTTGATGCTTAAGGAAAGAAATCAATCAGCAAATATTACAAACCAATCAGCAAATCTGGATGCCTAAGGAAAGCAATCAATCAGTAAAGATTAATGGACAGTTGCGATGGAAAGAATCAAGCAAGCCTAAACTTAAGGCATGAATCAAGGCCAGCATATCCAGAAGATCGAAGATCCTGTAAAGATTGCTAAGCGGCTAATTTCAGAAGGACCAACAATCAAGGAAGCAATCCTTCATTATATACAACTGTTAAAGGAAAGATATCAAGGAAAAGCAACGAATAGCTATCTTATTCTTGGAAAGAATCAATCTCTTTCCAAGGATCAAATCTCTTGGGTTGTCAAGCCTCGATCTTCACCAAAGTATTTATACCCAGCTTTAACCTTAGACACATATACTTTGATCGAACCAAAAACCCTTTCTTTGTTCTACTAAAAACAAACATTGTAGTTCATTAAGATCTATTGTGTAATAAATCAGAGAAAAAAGAGAGTATAACACTGGTGATGCATTGTACAAAAAAGAAACGAGTGTTAGAGGAACTATGTTATCAAGTCATTTCCACTGTACTCGGAGAAACGCATTTACTAAAGAGAATTCCCTTGCAACACAAGGGGACTGGAATAAGATTCACATTAAATCCGAACCGGTATAAAAATTTTGATGTCTTTAATTCCTGCACTTACTTTCTGCATCTTACTTTCTGTCATTATAACTGTTAAGTTATTATATCTAGTCGACTATTTGATAAACTAGTTAACTAATAAGAGATTAAGTTTAAAAATATACAATTCACCCCTTCCCCTCCTCTTGTACTTTCAATTGGTATTAGAGTAAGGCTCACATTCTAATTTTGCTTAACAGCTTCTGAGAAAAGATCATGGCAAATCAAGTTATCACAGGAGCTTTCTTTTAGGAAAGAACTTCACAAGTTAGACCACCATACTTCAATGGACAACATTTCTCCTTTTGGAAAGTGCGAATGGAGATCTTTACCAAGGCATATGATGTCAAAGTTTGGAGAGTCAGCAAAAAGGGGAACTATCTCTTACCTACTGCTACTCCACCACTTGCTGATCCTGAAGATATAGATTCATATATAAAAGAGCAATTGGAAATGGTACAAGTTAACAATAAAGCGAGAAGTTTGCTTTTATAATGCTATAAGTGGTGAAGAATATGAGAAAATCTCAAGCTGTGACACATCCAAAGAAATGTGGGACAAGCTTGAGGTCTCATATGAAGGAACCAACAAGGTAAAGGACACACATATCAACATACTGGTTCATGATTACGAACTCTTCTCAATGAAAGAAGGAGAATCCATTGAAGAGATATTTGCCAGATTTAGCAAAATAATTAGTGATCTAAAGGCATTTGGCAAGCCTTATACTAATGGTGATCAATTTAAAAAAATTCTCAGAAGTTTGCCAACCACCTGGCAAACCAAAGTAGTCACACTGGAATCTCAGGATCTAAACAAATTATCCTATGATGAGCTACGAGGAGAACTCATAGCTTTTGAAAGGACGCATCTCAAGACGACTAGTCAAGAAGAAAAAAACAAAGTAGTCGCATTCAAGACCTCAACTGAAATAGCTAAAAACAAAATTGATGATGATCCTGAAGCTTTACAAGAAGAGATTTCTATGCTATCAAGAAACATGGATAGATTAATGAGAAGATTTCGGAATACAAACAAAGGAAGAATTCCACCAAGACGATCCAGGCAATATAATGAATAGGAAAAGAACGATGGAAAGTACTATGAGTGTGGAACATTTGGGCACATTCAAGTAGATTGCCCAAAACTGAAAAGGAAGATCTCTAAAGGCGGCTTTAATAAGAACAAATCTTTCGGAAGCTGGAGTGATGAGGAAAATTCAAACCACGAAGAGATAGAAAATCTCTGCTTCATGACGATTCTAGAAAACTAAATGAACAAATCCGCAAGATGCTGGATAGATGAGGACACTTCGGATGCAGAAAATGAAAACTGTTTCATGGCACGAGGTGAAACTAGTGAGGTAAGATCTTATAACTGTGAAAGATTCAATGAATTGTAGGATATTCTTGATTTAACTTTGAAATAGTCTCAAAAAATAATGAATGAGCTTAAAAGACTCACTAAAGAAGTTAAAGACTGCAAACTCAATCATGAAGTATGTGAAATCGAAAAGTACTTCAAGAAGAGTTTGAGGAATTGCAAATGCAACTCAATGGCATGCGCAAGTCCACCAGTCAAGGTTCTGTTAGGTCAAACCAAACGACTTACAAATCAACTAGAAAAGGACCAGCCAGAACTAAGTCGACTAGTACTAACAATGAAAGACCTAAAGTTGGGTCAGAAGTTACGTATCATTACTGTAACAAAAGTGGGCATAAATATTCCTTTTGTTATTTTCGTAAAGCAAACGTTTCAGGATGGGTTTGGAAACCAAAAACAATTTTGAATCTGGTAACACTAACCTCCAGGACCTAGGCAAGCTTAGGTACCTAAAAGAAAGTAATCACCTTGTTTTGCAGGAACACCACAGAATAAGCCGCAAAGGGAAATAGTATCTAGACATTGCGTGTTCCAGTCTTATAACAAGTGATAAAAACCTGTTCAAAGAAGTTACAAAAATTGATGGAGGAAGTGTTAAATTTGGAGATGACTCAAAAGGCAAAATAATTGGTACCGGAACAATTCCCTTCAATAACAACTGTGACATCACTAAAGTTTATCTGGTCGATGGCCTCAACTATAATCTTTTGAGCATAAGTCAACTTTGCGACTGAGGATATGAGGTAAATTTTAAGAAAATAGGATGTGCTATTAAAGATGAATAAGGTAAAATATTCCTTCCTGGAAAAAAGGTATGGAAATGTTTATACCCTTGATAGTTTTGTAAAGATAGATAGTCATATTTGCTTAACTTCTATGTCTAATGATCCATGGTTGTGGCATAGGAAGCTTGGTCATCCTAGCATGGATTTGATATAAAAATTGTCCAAATATGAGTTAGTTGTTGGTCTACCCAAACTGAATTTTTCTAGAACCCATATCTGTAATGCATGTCAAATGGGTAAGCAGACCAAAACTCTTTCAAAAACAAAGATATAGTATCTACTTCAAAACCTTTGCAATTACTTCACGTGGATTTATTTGGGCCTACTAGAACTGCTGGTATAGGAGGAAAGAGGTATGCTTTTATTATTATAGATGATTATTCACGTTTTACTTGGATGATTTTCTTATCTCATAAGGATGAAACATTAAGAAATTTTGAAGTTTTCTGTAAGAAGGTTGAAAGAGAAAAAGGATATCTAATTTCAACAATTCAGAGTGACCATGGAGGAGATTTTGAAAGTAGAGCATTTGAAGATTTCTGTAGATCAAGGATACACACATAATTTCTCTGCACCACGCTCACAACAACAGAATAGGGTTGTAGAAAGAAAGAACAGAACCTTCCAAGATATGGCAAGAACCATGTTGCTAGATCATTCACTGCCAAATCATTTCTGGGCAGAAGGCGTAAGTACAACATGTCACATTCTCAACCGATGCCTCATAAGGCCTATTCTGAAGAAGACTCCATATGAATTATGGAAAGGTAAACGTACCAATATCAGTTACTTCTATCCCTTTGGAAGTAAATGTTTTATCCACAATAATGGTAAGGATAGTCTTGGAAAATTCGATCCAAGAAGTGACGAAGGTATTTTTCTGAGCTGCTCCTTAAATAGTAGATCTTTTAGAGTATATAATAAACGTACATTATGTGTGGAAGAATCAATACATGTCATATTCGATGAAAATAATCCCTTGGCCGAGAAAGGAATTACTGCAGCTAATGAAGATCAAGCTCAAGAAATTCGGGAGACAAGCAAATCTCAAGAGTCGACTGATATATCTACTGCGATAGAGTCAACTGGTGAAATCAACAGCAATGTACCAGATCGACCAATCAAGTCGACTGCCAATATAGTGCGTCCAAATGAATGGAGAAGCGAGCCTGAATATCCTCGAAAATTCATTATACGGGATCCAAATGAAGGAATGAAAACCGGGGGAGCTCTCAAAAAGAAAGCAAGTATTGCGTTAATCTCTCAGATTGAGCCAAAAAAGATAGAGGAAGCGCTAAAAGATTCAAGTTGGTTTCAAGCTATGGAGGAAGAGTTACATTAATTCAGTAAGAATTAAGTGTGGAATCTGATAGCCAAACCTAAAAATGTTTCTGGAATCTGAACAAAATGTGTTTTTAGAAATAAATTGAACGAGGATGGAAGGGTCGTAAGAAATAAATCCAGACTAGTGTTGATACCCAATTTTTTCCTATGTATTTTTATACGTATAATGCTTTCAAAATAATATGAATATGCATATATAAGCATGACCAAATGTTTTGGCATTTTTTCGAATTTTGAAATATTTTTAAAATCAATTTATTGTCCCGTTTTAGCATTACAAAAATTAATAATTATTTCCAAAATTACCCATTTTGGTGAACAATTCATTTTATTCCCTGTATTTATACAAAATATAATTAAGGTAATTTTTGCATATTTTTATGAATTTATTTGGTACTTAAAGACTAAATTGCATATAATTACAATTTTAGCTTATTTTAAGATTAATAGCATTTTATAATTATGAAATTAGTTTTAGTATTTTTAAGTTAATATTTATATATTATTTACTGATTCAGTACTTTTAATTTAATTTCAAAGTCATGTTTACTATTTTTATAAAACAAAAGGGGAAAATTGGCTATTTAAAAACTAGTCTCATTTGCATTTCAATTGTAGCCAGATTGATCCCCTAATTGACCCAATCTCAGTCTCGATCCGGACCAGCCTATACCCTAAAATAACTCAACCCATAACTTGAAAATTTAACCCGCCTGGCCTTTTCTTTTAATCCAGGCCGTTGATCATTTTGATCAACGGCCACGATCATTCCTTAACTTTTTTAATCCCCAAAGACTACCCTAATCCCCCTCATTCTCTTCCATCAGCCGCCTTTGAATCCCATCGTCTCTCAAACTCTCTCAAAGTTTCTTCAGAACCCTAGTAAGCTTCTACCCTTTTCAATCGCTCTTTCACATGAATCCATGGCTTCTCAGGCCATGGATGGACGTTACTCACCCACCTCCACCATTAGACCATGGGTGTTCGAAGTTTCAAGGTCTGACCTTGATGGTCTTCTTTCAGATATTCTCAGATCTATGGTTCTATGGCCTCTCCAGCCTCGCTCCGGCATATCCAAAGCATTAGGAGCCGGATTCTAACTCATTCGACTCAAGATCGGACTTTCTTCCTAGCCTCTCTCATTTCTAGGGTTTCTCCGAAACCCAAAGCTATTCGAGGTATTTTTCTCTGTTGGTTTTCTTAGATCTATGCTATATCTGTGTTCTATTGGACTTTTAAAGTATTTTCCCCAAACTTTTCTTTCAAAATTGCTTCTCTTTGATTTACGGGGTTTCAAAACGTCTTTCTGATTCTTCCTTTTTCTTTTCTTTATGTGTGTTTTCCTATACTATGTTTTACCATGCATGTGTTGTTCTTCTGCTTTTCTTTCTACTATACATGACTCTTCTGTACATTGTATTCTACTGTGTCTCTAGATTAGGCTCGCATGTTAATCTTTGTTATGTTTTCCTATATGTTCTTTGCTATACTTTTTAGTATTCTTCTACTGTATGTGTTTCCTGCTGAATTCTTAAATTTTGTTTGCTTCACTGGAGTTTGTTCGAGTTCTTCCCAAACATATTTCATCTACTGTTTCTTAAGTTTATATCACCCTTTTTCTCTTCTGAACTTGCTTAAGTTCCGAGCTTCTCTTAAAACATGTTCTTTATGCTTTTAAATAAACCTTTTCACTCTGTTGTTTCAAACCTACAATTGTATCTGTGTGTTTCCTCATGAGGCTATGAAACAGACCTCTGAGTCTGTTTCAATAGCTTGCCTTCTCATCTCTGTATCCAATTCGAGTTGAAACCCTAGGATTTGAGGCTTTTTGGCAAGTTTAATTTTGTGTTTGGACTAGGGTTATACTTTGGAACCCTGGACTCTCAGACTCATTCTGAGTCTATAAGCTGAACTTTAACCTATTTTCTTGTGACTCTTTCTATGGCTAGTCTTTTCTAATTAACATGACAACTCTTTCTTATTTGACATACCTGTGTGCTTTATATATGAGAAATTCTTCTTTCAAAAGGTTTCGCCAATTCATGATTGGATTCCGAATCTCATTAGGTTTGATTAATTGTTATTAATTTTCCTTAAGTAAAACCATTTCTTCACTTTTCCTGACTTGGTTCATTCGAACAAAGCCTGCAATTTTGATTTTTTAATGGCTATTTGATTGATTCCCTTTCCTTAATCTCACAAGCCATGTACCACTGTACTTTTGCCTTAAATAAACTTCTATATATTTACCCTTCTTGTGCTACTTTGGAAAAGATTTTGATCAAACTCTTTCCTTAATTGTCTTTTACCCGTTTGAAATCAGAATTCCTTAACTAAAGGGAGACCTTATGTAATTGATTGCAAGACTATTTTCTTACCTTTTCTTACTTGCTTTCTGCACTATAAAGGGGCACGACCCTTCTACACTTTGACTTTCAATCGAATACTCATTAAGACACCTTGAATTCAACACTTATACTCTCAATTACTTACGCTCTCAATTTCAATACTCTCACATTGTCATCTGAGTTTCTTCTAGCTGTTTGCTTGCAATTTAAAGCTTTACTACTACTTTTTCTCTTCTTATTTCATGAAACTGCTATGTTCTAATTTTGTTTTCAGCCTCATCCCTATGTGTTTACTTTATACTTTCTATAATCTTGTCTACTTTGTTGTATATTGTTCGGTATTGAATATGCTATTCTCTTTGCATCTGTTGTTGTTGTGAATCCCCCCATACCCTTACTCCCTACTATGTGTTTGAGTTAAAAAATTTAGGTATGGCAGTATCCAAATTATTGCTCATGCCTGGAACTGATCCTTAATGGATCCAAACTCCCAAACAATATTAGCTAACAAGCTGGTTAGGGGTGTGCCAGCACTCCTAATTGCTGGGTATGATCAATAGCCTACCATGTCCTTCCCTAAGTCCCCTCTATGAACTTGCACTCTCTCTCTCTTATATTCTAAGTTCTGCCCCGCTCCTATGAGCCTTGCTTTGGGACCCTGAGTTCCCTCCGAACTTGGACATTTGAGGGCCCGCCCTTCCACACTGCACTATACTCAATTCTATAATATATTTGGGGTGTAAGCACTGCCCAGAGTCCACCTGAGACTCTTAGGGAATTTTGACACATCCCAAATAAGGGAAAGGCTTCGGAAATCCTGATCTTTGGAGTTGGTTCATCTCATATTTTAGACCTTGAGTCTAGATTAGGCTCCTTGGTTGTAGTTTAATTTCTGATGTAATTTTACTTTTTCTTGATTCATTCTAGTTTGTAATAATTTGTAATAACTTATGGGGTTTTATTGAAAAGGGGAGGGTTACTCATGTATGCAAAAGGGTAGACAACATGCTCATAGGTGTTATTATCTACAGGTTTTTGCATTTCTAAATATATAGAAATCATGTCTTTGAGGTTTTGCATATATAGAAATCATGCCTACAGGTTTCTGCACTTTTGCATATATATAAATTATGTTTTTAAGGTTCCGCATTCATATAGAAATCATGTCTACAGGTTTCTACACTTCTGCATATATAGAATCCAATACTTTAAGGTTCTGTACTCATATAGAAGCCATGACTATGGGATTTTGCACTCTTTCATAATATAGATAACCTGTTTATAAGATTCTACATTTACATATATCATTAGGCAAACGGTTCATAAGTTTAAATAACAAATTACATTCTAGAGACCATGCCTATAGGACTCTTGCATTTTTATAAACGTTTTAAAACCAATAACATTTAGAAAGCATGCCTATAGGAGTAACCAACTAATCTGAACTTGGATCCCCTATTCCGCTTAAATCTAAAATCAGTAAATATCAGGCCTCAATACCTGCAGAGCTTATGTTTTCTATAATCAGCAAGCCTTCTTTAAAAAAAATCAGTATACTTCCGCATTGTTAGATATCATGCCTATAGGTGTCACCTAGGAAAGCCATTAGGTAATTGATTAACCGCATCAGTCTTTGATAATTACAACCAGGGGTAGGCATAATTCGGACTTCTTATCTGAGAAATATGCGATAAATCAGCCTGCCTTAACGCTTTAAATTTAATTGAGACCATAACCAGTATTTGTAAGTCATGCTAAACAATCTGATTTCAAGTGAGGACGCCTGTGTGAGCCTTTTAATTCTTATGTGTCTACCATATCTGCTTTACGTGTTTTGTTTGTTGCTGTAGAATTTTACCCTTTTTAAACCATACAAAATTCACATTTCCTTTCCCTTTAGGACCAGTAGTCCTAAATGCCTCCGGGACTGATAGGAATGAGATGGGTAATAGCATGCAATAGAGGTCGAGACCAATCCTCGCTTTAATACCTTCATGGGGTGGGAAGGGTAGATATGGATATAATGACCACGTGATTACACCACGTGTATAAACGGTTACCGGGCATTGTGTGGGGTGATCCATGTTATTTATAAACCTAGGACCCCCCCTTCCTTTACTTGTTTACCGTTTTTCGGAATTTTAAAAGCTATTTAATTTTTAGTTTCTTTAACTTGCTTTTACTTCCATTACTCGCACTGATAATGTAAAAAACCTCTCTTTACTTGTTTATATTTCAATACTATTTTTTTCTTCCCAAAACTTCCGCTTCCTTCGACTCTTCTTCGATTACTCACGCTAATCATGTGTGAACCCCTTCCCTTTTACTTGTGTGTTTTTCTTAGAATTCTAAAACTACCTTCTTCCAAATTTCAGCATTCTTTAATTTCTTGCACTTTAGTTGCTTGCAATCATTATGTGAAAGCTATCTAGTATTTACAATGCTTGCTTGTTTACTTGTTGTTCGTATTTAAAGTCACAATTGTAGCATGGCCGGGAATCATACTAGTGGATTTTGAGGGGTGCCTAAACGTTCCCCTCGAGATAATTTCAAGTCCTTACCCAATCTCTGGTTTTCTAAATCAAAAATTCATTCTTAGTGTACTAATGTATTTAATCATTAAGTGGTGACTCTTCAAAATTGCAAATCCAATTCCCAAAAGGAAAAGAGTTGTCCGCCCAAATATCATAAACCCGATTTCACGAGAAAAAGGGGGCATTGACAACTGGTTGCTCAGGGGTACTCACAATAGAAGGAGTTGACTATGATGAAACCTTCGCCCCAGTAGCTCGTTTGGAATCCATACTAATTCTTCTGGCATACACATCATTTAAAGGATTTAGACTATTTCAAATGGATGTTAAAAGTGCCTTCTTGAACGAATTTATTGAGGAAGAAGTATATGTGAAACAACCACCTGGATTTCTAGATTCAAAGTTCCTATATCATTTATACCAGCTCACTATGGCGCTGTATGGGCTAAAGCAAGCTCCACGTGCTTGATATGATAGACTTAGTTCCTTTCTTGTCGATCATGGATTCACAAGAGGTAAAATAGACACTACCTTATTTATTAAAAGATCATCGGAAAGTAATCTCATCATTCATATTTATGTTGATGATATTATATTTGGTAGTGCTAACCCTCTTATGTGCAAGGAATTTTCAAATCTTATGTAAAGCGAATTCGAAATGAGTATGATGGGAGAGCTAAATTTCTTCCTAGGACTACAAATTCAATAATCTAAAGAAGGAACCTTTATATGTCAGACCAAATAAACAAAAAAATTGATTCAAAAGTTTGGTATGAGCAATGCAAAATCCATTGGCACACCAATGAACCCTTCCACAAATCTAGACAAAGATGAGCAGGCAATTCCTGTTGATGAAACTAAATATGTTGGAGTGGTTTATCTTTCACATATTTTGCGTGCAAGTGTCCTCTCCATTTGTTCCATAACTCTTTCATTGGATCACTACTGTACCTGACAGCAAGTCAGTCGGATATTATGTTCAGCGTATGTAAATGTGCCAAGTTTCAGTCAGCTCCTATGGAATCACATTTGATAGCAGTAAAAAGAATCATTCGATATCTCATTGGGACTGTATCTCATGGACTATGGTACCCTCACTCTAACTCTTTTAAATTAGAAAGTTTTTTAGATGCTGACCTTGCAGGTGATAGGGACGATAGAAAAAGCACAAGTGGTACATGTCAATTACTGGGAAAGGCTTTGATATCCTGGAACAGTAAAAACAAACATCGGTTGCACTGTCCACTACTGAAGCTGAACACATTTCCATTGGACAATGCTGCGCACAACTATTATGGATGTCTCATCAACTAGGTGATTATGAACTTTCGTTTAAGACTATACAATTTTTTTGTGATAATTCAAGTGTTATTTGTCTTTCCCAAAATCCTGTGCATCATTCGAGAGCAAAGCATATAGATATAGAGCATCACTTTATTAGAGATCATGTTCTTAAGGGAGACATAGAAATATCTTTTTTTGGAACCATTGATCAGTTAGCTGATATTTTTACTAAATCCTTATTAGAGGAGAGATTTTGTGATTTAAGAAAGTTATTTGGCATTACTTGATTTACTAATAACTTTTAGGGCCTATGTATACTGTAGTTTTTTTCTAGGTGTAAAGATTGTCCTTTACTCATGCATTAATTACGCCTCTATTTTTTCCCTCTCTTTTCTTTTCTTTCACATCAGTTCATCGTTCAAAGTTGGAAAGCCAATCATCACATCCTTTCAACTGACATCTTTTCTTTTTCTTTACTCAACCATCAAAAACCTTCTTTTTAAGGCGGAGAACCCTTTTCAGTCACTTTCATCATTATCCCTTCTCTAAAGCTCCGATCAAACCCTTTCCCTTTAATGGCTAAACATCCCAGAAATCCCTCTGCCTCTACCAGAAAAAGCACATGTTCCAAAGCAAAAACTCCATCCATGCCCTTGGAACAAGTAGACCTAGGGTCCGATCACTCTGAGGGTTTTGCCTCTTCTCAGGGAGATTTCTCTGAAAACTCTCAACTCCTAGGAGAAAAAGCCCTAGGCAAATGACCCATGGAAGACCCCCCTGTCTCCTCCACCCCAAATAAATCCAAGGTTGATTTTTCTGCCCCTCTCGAATCTGACCTTAACTTCTGGGATTCCCCAAAGAGGGTTTTTTTCATTGCTCTGAAAGACAAGCCCGTTGCTCATGGAAGGGTCGTCGACCTTGACGACATGGAAGCCCTCAATTGCAAGGTCAAAGACCTCTTTGTTCATCAAGGATGGATTAAGTTTCTCTCTATTCCTCCGCCTAAGGTATATGAACCCCTAGTAAAAATATTCTATGCCAATCTCCGTTTTAGTAAGCCTGAGAGGTTGGAATCTTTATTGTTAGGCAAGCACATTATTCTTGATTATGCCCTATTTTATTCTCTCTTTCTGTCACGACCCAAAATCCACTAAGGGTCGTGGTGGCGCCGGACACCGCTGTCAGGCCAGCCAATTAGATTACCGATTTAAAAATCCTTTTTAAATACATCAAATTCCAGAATTTTCCTTCTATTTTAACAAAAAACAAAAAAAAAGGTTTTGCTTCAATTCAAATTACCAATAACAATTAAATCAAACTTTTCGAAAACCATCCCAGAACCCGGTGTCACAAGTGCATGAGC
>MU784590.1:8071-48866 GCA_026770625.1 Nicotiana glauca
CCCCCCCCCCCCCCCTTGTTTGGTATTGACGTTTAGAACATCACAAGTTAGCTTTGTTGTCGCATCAACGAGTGCCTTGTATTCTGACTCAGTGGAGGATCGAGCCACAATCTGTTGTTTCTTCTAAGACCACGAGACAAGAGCATCACCAAGGAAGATGGCATATACTCCAGTCGACTTATGATCATCTAGTGACCCTTCCCAATCCGAGTCAGTGAAAGCCTAAAGAAATAATGTGGAGGAGTGCGGAATGTGAAAATAGAAATGGTGAGTGTTCTTTAAATAGTGTAGAATACACTTAACTGCAGCCCATTGATTGACTGTGGGATTATGCATAAATTGGCAAGCTTTGTTGACGATAAAGGAAATGTTAGGACGAGTGAGTGTGACATATTGTAAGGCTCCAACAATTTTCCAATACAAAGTGGCATCATGGAATAGGGGACTGTCACCAATGTGGAGCTTCGAGTTCACTGCCATAGGTTTGGAAAGTGGTTTACAGCTTTGCGTATTTGCATTTTTGAGAAGAAAAGTAATGTACTGCTTCTGAGAGAGGGTGATACCGGCAGATCTATGAGAGACTTGAGAAGGAAAAAACTTAAGGGACCAAGGTCATGAATTGAAAATTCTGCACCAAGTTTTGAGAGCATGCTTTCCAGAAAGGATGAGTTGTTTCCAATGACAATAATATCATCTACATAGACCAAAATATAAGCCACAACACCATGATCTAGATAAATAAACAAGGATGTATCTGATTTTGACGTAGTGAACCCAGCAGTGAGAAGGAACTTAAGGAGACACATGTACCGTACTTGAGGTGCCTGTTTGAGACCATAGAGGGATTTATTAAGTTTACAGACATGATTTGGATACTGAGGATGTATGAAGCCAGAAGGTTGTGACATAAGAACTTGTTCTTGAAGCTCACCATGGAGAAAGGCATTTTGCACATCTAATTGACGCAAAACCCAATTGTAAGATGCTGCCAAGGTAAAAACAATGCAAATAGTAGCCGTCTTAACAACAGGACTGAATGTTTCGTAGTAGTCATAGCCCTCAAGTTGGTGAAACCCCTTCGCGACTAAGTGAGCCTTATAGCGCTCTATTGCACCGGAAGAAGTTCTTTTGACGTGAAATACACATTTTCACCCAAGAACATTAATTGAGGGATCATAAGGAACCAATGACCACGTATCATTCCGTAGTAATCCATCCATTTCTGATGCCATAGTAGCCCGCCATTCTTTATGTTTGGAAGCTTCAGTGAAACTGGACGGCTCATATGCAGGAGGGGATAATGAATCTGAGGTAGTGGCCAAATTAGAGGAGGGGGGAATGTGCCTAAGTACCATATGATGTGAGTGTTGAGGAAGGGCTTTGAGCCTATTGGTACGGGTTGTAGGGGACAGTGAAGATGGGAAGAATCTAGGAATATGTCATAGCTACTTAAGTCGACAAAAAGAGTTAATCCAGGGGATAACGTATTGGGAACACCTTGGAGGGAAGTTAGTTGTGGAGTGGGAGAATGCGAAGAAGATGCGGGACTAAATATAGGGGATGGACTGGGAGTATGATCAGGATTTAAGGAGGAGGAAGAAGAGTCTCCTGAATTAATGGTAGGATGAACGAGTGAAGGTGGAGGTGATTGAGCAGGATTAGGAAACACTGGAGGAAGAACTCCAACAGGAGAGGATTTGTGAACAACCATTGATGGAGACACGAAAACTGGAAGGGAAGCCCAAGGTGAGGTAGAGGAGACTGATTGGGAGCAGGTCCAAGGATCAATGGTTTGGCGAATAGAAAGATATGTTCATCAAAGCGAACATGTCTAGCAATATAGACTCGTCCAGTGGATTGATCTAAACAGCAATACCCGAGGTGAGTTGGGATGTAGCCAAGAAAAACACAAGGTTTGCTTCGAAAATCAAACTTGTGTTTATTATAAGGTCGGAGGTAGGGAAAACATAAGCAACTGAAGACCTTAAGAAAAGAATAGTCAGGTTTGGAATGATGGACCAATTCATACAGAGAGAGACCGCGAGTTGTAACTAAAGGAATGCGATTAATGAGGAAAACAGCAGATTCAAGTGCATATTGCCAATAGTGAAAGGGAATTGAACTATGGGCAAGAAGGCTAAGGCCGGTTTCAACCACGTGGCGAAATTTTTGTTCAACTTTGCTTGTTGCTCATGAGTATGAGGGCAAGATACTTGATGAGCAATTCCAAGTTGACAAAGCACAGGTGATAAGGATCGAAATTCCCCACCCCAATCGGATTGAATTGCTTTAATTTTGGTATTAAATTGTCTTTAAACAAGGGTACTAAAATGATTAAATATTGGCAACACATCAGATTTACGAGAAAGAGGATACCCCCAAGAATAGCTCGTGTAATCATCAACAAATACTAGAAAATATTTGTGTCCTTGAGATGAAAGAATGGGTACTGGACCTAGGGGCATTCATGGTTTGGTTTGGATCGGTTTTTTCCTAAAAAGAAACCAAACCAAGTAAGTCAATTTTTCAAATATTAGAATCAAACCAAACCAATTAAGTCGGTTTTTTCTCAATTCGGTTTGTGTCAATTATTTGGTTTTTCCGGTTATTGTTTAGTTTTTTCTTAAATATAAGATATACACTACCAAACACATATTCCAGAGACCATATTTTCAACGTAACACAATCAAATCAATTGTCCTTTGAGAAATCTATTATTTACCAAGATATATTGATGATAATTGAATCAAATAGCGATGAATAATTTAAGGACTCAACTAAAAATATATTATTTTTAACACGAAATGGATTCTTACACTTAACAAAAGAAAACTACCAATCAAACTAGAATGTATAGGTAAAGAACTATACTAAAAGTGCAAACTATTAGCATTTACCATTAAATTTTTGAAACTTTATATAAAAATATACATAGATATAGGTATAATAATAAATTTGAAATAGCTACTCTTATAGTTGGTTTGGTTCGATTTTTTCTGATTGAAACCAAAACCAAACCAAATTTGATCGGTTTTTAAAATTCAAACCCAAAACCAAACCAAACCAAAAAGTACCAATTTTTTTGGTCGGTTTGGTTTGGTTTTCGATTTAGTTTGGTTTTTCGAATTTTTATGAACACCCCTAGATAGACCCCAGACATCGACATATAACAATTGTAAAATAGAAGGACTTTTATTGATGCTCAAAGGTAAAGACAATTTGTGCCACTTGCCGAGTTGACAAGCACTAAAAATAGAATTAAAACTAGAACAAGTACAAGGCAATTTATGTGTCCTAATAACTTGACGAAGAATTTGTTCACGAGTATGTCCTAGCTGAAGGTGCCAGCAAGATAGAGATGCCTTGATAGAGTAAAGAGCCGGGGGTAAAGTAGACTTAGGAGTAGAAGATGACCGGAGAGTATAGAGTCCCCCATCATTCTTGCCCGAAAGAAGTGATGTCTTGGAAACCCGATCCTTCACAACAAAATGGTAGGGATGAAATTCAAAGGAAACGTTATTATCACGAGCAAAATGATGGATAGAGAGTAAACGTTTAGTGAGAGTGGGAACATAAAGAATATTATTTAGACGAAAGAGTCGAAAGGGAGAGGGAGGAATGGAATTACTAGTGCGATGAATAAGGACACCATTACCATTTCCAACATCAACTTGATCTGGTCCTTTATAATCCTCAATCTGGTGAAACGGGTTGACATCAAGAGTGATGTGATGTGTCGCCCCGGTGTCAGGGAACCACTGCTGAGAAGGTGCGTTTGGAGTAGAATGCGATAGATAAGCCGCTGGATTAGTCGCTTGGCTATAACGTTGAAAGCAATTCGGAGCAGTGTGGTTACGGCCATTGCAAATTTGGCACTTCTATCGCTGGTCGGTGGACTGCCAAGGTTGATTATAAATGGAATAATTTTTGTAATTAAAGCAACCACCTCTGCCACCACGACCTTGATTGGACCTTCCACGACCTCTATTAGTATTGTTGTTGTATGAACGATCAAGTTGTGCATTCTTGTGGGCCAAGTTTGCTGAAGGATGTTGGATTAAGTCTGGCTGTTGCAACGTAGAAATTTAGAGGTTGGAAAGTGATGAGACATTGATAAACTCATGGTTCCGAAGAAGACTATGCAATTCGGCAAAACTAACTGGTTGAGGTCGTGCCGATAAGGTAGTGACAATATCTTTCAATTCTGAACGTAATCCTTTGAACATGTAGATGTTCTGGTCTGCGAGACATAAGGGGCGTCCAGTAGCGGTCAACTCATCCGAAATCAGTTTTTCCTTGTGTAGATATTGTGTGGCAGTTAGATCATCTTGCTTCATGTTTTGAAGCTGCATATCAAGTCTCAAAATTCGAGTGTTGGAGGGAGAAGACTGCACAGCCTCAAGCACGTCCCAAATTGCTTTCGAAGTGTTTAGTTCGATGGCAATGGAAAGTGTCTTTTCCGATAGACTCAAGATTAATTGATCTTGCTGGATCCATACTGCATAATTAGGGTTAACATTTGTTGTTTGGGATCCATCACATATGGCGTTAGCAACTAAGACATGGGATGGTAGGCAAGGGTGACTACCATCGATAAATCCATGAAGATTTTGGCCACAGAGAAACGGCAACAATTGTGTGTACCAAAAAAGATAATTTGTGGCAGTTAATTTTATGGAGATAAAGTGGTGAACATGGTTAAGTGAAGTCAGAAAAGAGAAAAGAGAGGTAGACTGGGCAGTGGCAGAAGAAGTACTTGAGGCGGAAGAAGAGATCGCCATGGCTCTAATACCATGTAAAAGCACCAGAAACAGAGAAGTCGAAGCACTAGTTTTGTTATTGTTTCTCTTTTCATTCATACAGAATCTTTGGATGCAAATATATACATTAAGGCTATACAATTTGATAAGGATTGAGATATACAGTTATACTAGGATACAAGTTAAGAATAGCTAAAATCTATCCTTTATTCGACTGGGAAGGACACGGTCTAATAGCCGCAAATAGTAATGAGAAATTTTTATAAAGCATTATCATTTAGTAGTAATTATCTATCTATAGATATCATTTGATATATTATGGATTGTAGATAACTTTTCTGTTGTTATAAGATATATTTGATGTATTTAAGCAATTGTATTCATGAATATAGTAGCAAAAATATGCGTGAATCAGGAAAGTCCAGCTAATCAGTTATTGTATTCGAGTGTATTCGACAGTATTCATGGTGTGAAACATGGGATTACGGCCAGACAAATTATTGTATTCGACTGTATTCACGATGTGAAATAGGGTTTTACGCTGTTTTTAAACGGAAAGTGAATCAATTAATATAATAGACTCCTAATATAACTCAACAAACTCAATTACAACACACAAATTTTGTATTTCCAGTTATAAAAAAGATTCTCAACCAAAAAATATCCTAAAAACATAGCAATCTTCAGAAAAATTATATAATACATCTGAATACATAAATTATATTAATTAAAAATATATATGAATACATTCATGGTATATAGCGAGACAGTGAATACAATAAAATGCATAGAACACAGCGGGATACATTGAAATACAATGAAAAAAAGATAGTGAATACAATGAAATACATGGAATATAGTGAGATACATTGAATTACAATGGAAAAAAAAAGACAATGAATATAATGAAATACATGAAAATACAACATGATACGTTGAAAATACATTGAAATATATTAACATAAAATCAAGTTGCTCAGCCCAAACTCCGTCGTCTTTGTTCAAGAACAAACCCTAATTTCTGACGAATCCACCGTCGAGCAAAACCCCTTAACTCTTTTGCCTTTCTTTCTCTTCATCGAATATCCCTGTAACTCATTAGAACACATGAAAAAATGGAAAAACCCTAGGCTTTACCGAGTTGGGCTGAATTGATCTGCTAGAACTTGTGTAACACTACTGTTGTTGTATATTTCCTTTTCAACGTAAACATTAATATTGTTGATCTATTAGAACTCGTGTAAACCCTAGGCTTGACTGAGGTGAACGACAGAAGTGGCGGCGGAAGGAGGAGGAAGGAGGGAAAAGGGGGTGCAACCAAGAGAAGTGAATTATATTGAGCATCGTGTTTTCAGGCAATTGGGGAAGAGAATGGCATGTATAAGAGTAGAGAGAGAAAGAAAATAATGTAACTGAATAACGTATTTAGTGGCTTAGGGGTAGGAGGTAACCAAAATTTAGATATTTTGCTATAAACATTAAATGGTATCTATAGAATATAATTTTTTTTAAATGGTATTTATTTAAAATAAATAAGATATTAACTTTTGCTTAGGAGATAAAAATTCCAATAGTAATCCAGCAAAATCCATTTGCTTATTAGAAAATAGTCAAAATACAATCCCTGAGGACGATAATCTTTTATATATAATTTGACTTATATGGGGTAACTTTATAAGGTAGCACTTGATATCTATAAGTATTTACATAGATACTACAGCAATTTTATTTAAACCAAGTTGGAAAAAACACATAAGAATACTCTTCTCCGTTTGTCATGATAAAATGATTAATTGAGAGTGCTCCCAACCAGAAAAACACTATCAAAGAGCAAGGCTCCTCAATTTAGTTATTATCTAATCAGTAATTTTAGCATTTTCTTTTATGTTAATGTTGCTGTCTTTCTTTTTATTTTCTCAATTACTCAATTTTCCTATAATCACATTGTGAGGTAGTCTATGTCCTAATTCTTTGTTAGTTTTTTTTCTTTTATTATTTTTTACTGAGTTGACCTTGTCCTACGGGGATGTGAGCAACTTGCCTTTTGGCAAATATTAAAATAACACTAGAAAACAATTTTTTTTATATTTGTTTATGCAGTAACGTGTCAATACAGTGTTGTAGTCATACTTTTTAGTAATTAACAATCTCATAAATACCAGTGATTGTCCATGACCTAGTTGACAGCTTCTATTAAGTAGCGTGCTTTTTCTTTAATTTTTGTCTTTGCCTCAAATTTTAGAAACTAGAAGGGGAGCTTGACCTAACCGGTAAAGTTATTGTCATGTGATCAGGAGGTTACGGGTTCGAGCCGTGGAAACACCCTCTTACAGAAATATAGGATAAGTCTACGTACAATAGACCCTTGTGATCCGACCCTTCCCCGGACCCCTGCATAGCGGAAGCTTAGTGTCCTCAAATTTTAGAAGCTAGAAATATATATGAATTTATGCAAGAAGTTAAAGACCATAGAAAATAAGCAATTCATCATCTCTTGATCATATAAATAGCTGCAGAAGCAATAGCAAAGTCAATCTTGTGACTCTTCTTTAAGCTGCCAAGAATGGATGATATCCATGGCTACTTGTTGATCTTCTATATTTGGCTAGCTTCTTGCATATTTCTCTGGTTTCTATTCAGAAACAGAACGAATTCTCGCCTTCCTCCAAGCCCGTTTGCTTTACCAATCATCGGTCACCTTCACCTTCTTGCTCCGATTCCTCACCAGGCACTACACAAGCTTTCGAACAGGTATGGACCATTGATCCACATAATGCTTGGCTCCGTGCCTTATGTTGTTGTTTCATCACCTGAAATGGCCAAAAATTTCTTAAAAACTCATGAAACATCCTTTCTAAATAGACCACAAACAGCTATTGTAGGCTACTTCACTTATGGCTCACAAGACTTCTTATTTGCACCTTATGGACCTTACTGGAAATTCATGAAAAAAATAATCATGTCTGAGCCCTAGGTGGTCGTACATTAGACCTGCTTCTTCATGTTAGACGCGATGAAACAAGATGTTTCGTCGAGTTATTGTTACAAAAGGCTAAAGCAGGGGAGACAATAGATGTAGAAGCTGAGCTTCTGAGGGTCACAAATAATGTAATTTCAAGAATGCTAATGAGGGAAAGGTGTTCAGAAAATGAAAATGAAGCTGGGAGTGTAAAGAAACTGATTCAAGAGATAGCTGAACTGTCTGGGAAATTTAATCTGTCGGATTATATTTGGTTTTGCAAGAACTTAGATTTACAAGGTTTTGGAAAGAGGGTGAAGGATCTTCGTGGTAGGTTCGATCAGATGATTGAGAGGATCATCAATGAACACCAAGAGGCAAGAAGGAGGAGAGATCAAAGCAACGATGGAAGTGAATTCGTGAAAGATCTTCTTGATATACTTCTCGATATAGCAGATGATGAACACGCAGGGATGAGACTGTCAAGAGAGCACATCAAGGCTTTCATTCTGGTAAGTTTCTACTCTGTTATAGTGGATAAAGCTCAATGACCATATGCGAAAATAACTTTAAATGTTTCTTTGGCCTTAATGTATCTGAAGAAAAAGAAAAAGAAAGAGTAGCTACTGCCAATGTTCATATGAAACGACTAAAGATAGTATAACATCAAATATTTGAAGATCATTTATAATCTGTTAATGAACAACAACAATTAACAATTATCAAATGCATGTAAACTTTAAGCTCTTGGGATGAATAGCTACTTTGCCGGCCTAAGCAGTGAAATAATACAACAACAACAAACCCAGATAAATCTCACAAGTAGGGTTTGGGGAAGGTAGTATGTACGCAGACCTTAGCCCTACCATGGGGAGGTAGACAGGCTGTTTCGAAAAGACGGGAAGAACCTCGATTCGAGAGGATGAATAGAAAACAATCAAATATCAATAACAATAGCCAGAAAAATGATAACAACAAAGTAAGAACTAGAAAAAAAATAGATGGAAGAAGCAGTAGTAATAGCAATAGCAACAAACAGTAACCACGACAAGATACCAGAAAACCGAAGGGGAAGATAGTAAGAAATAGCCATAATACTAGCAATCTAGGAACAACGACTAGCCCTAAACAACCCGCGCCTAAGCAATGAGATGAATGTCAAATATCTTGAAAATATCACAATAATCAAACAGTTCATTTAGGAACAGAATATGATTTTTTTTGCTATTTTGTCACCAATTATTAATTAATAAGTTGGCATCTTTCTCAAGCTCTTTCATTGTGATAAAATTTGAATATCAGTAACTTGTAGACTATTCAGAATACTTAAAAGAATTCTGATGATGATAAAATCATTTGTTGTATTGTTACGTCCATATATCTTACTTAATTTTCTCGTTCAACACGACTAAAAATTGTGGATTGGATTCATTTTTTAACAGGACATTTTTGCTGCTGGCACTGATACCTCAGCACTCACAACAGAGTGGGCACTTGCAGAGCTGATTAACCATCCAAGCATTATGCAGAAAGCAGTAGAAGAAATCGATACTGTTATTGGAAAGAACCGACTTATTGAAGAATCAGACATCACAAACCTCCCCTATCTTCAAGCCATAGTTAAAGAAACCCTGAGACTACATCCTACTACTCCGATAATTGGTAGAGAATCAAGTGAAGACTGTTCCATTGGAGGCTATTATATACCGGCAAAGACTGGACTATTTGTCAATGTTTGGGCTATTAATAGGGATCCAAACTATTGGAAAAATCCACTTGAATTTAAACCAGAAAGATTTCTCAGTGAAGAGGGGAACACAAGAGGTCAATTGGATGTCAGGGGCCAGCACTACCAGTTTCTTCCGTTTGGGAGCGGGCGAAGAAGTTGTCCTGGAACTTCATTAGCATTGCAGGTAGTTCAAACAAGCCTTGCTGTCATGATTCAGTGCTTTGAATGGAAGGTTAATGGTGGAGTGAATGGTAAAGGGGACATGGAAGAGGGAACTGGCTTCACTCTTCCTAGAGCTCATCCTTTGAATTGTATTATGGTGGTTAGGCTTAATCCATTTCCATCAATGTAATAACAAGGAAATACCTAGTTTAGATTGTTGTTGGAAATGTACAATCTCCACCCATTCTTTAGTTCCTGTAAGTGACATCTTGCAAGTGTACTCTAACTATAATAATTTGGAAAGAGGAAGCAAAAGATGTACTGAAAGATGATGAACTGAATATACACACAAGATAATAACTGAGTCCTTATGAGAGAACTCCTATAGGGAAAATACACCCTCTATAGGAAGACGGAGTGTAACTGCACCTAAGCATAGTACCGTTATAATACACCCCCTCAAGCTAGACAGTGTGCAAACACCTAGTTTGTACGAATGGCGTTGGAGGGAGTTTTAGCGGCTTGGTAGGTGTCAGCCAACTGGTCGATCTGGAAATGTGCTTGAAGATAAGGCGGTATCGTTAACCTACTAGCAAATGTGTGGAGGTGAGTGTCATTCTCAGATAAGTAGGTGACATCAAGGTTTTCACAAAAAATTGTAGGTGGTGTGAAAATAATTCTTTGAGAAGATTTTTGACCCAAGTGGTCTCAGGTGAAAGTATAAGAGGGGGGTGAATTATATATCTTTTAAACTTAATCTCTGTTAGTTGACTGGTTTTTCAATCAGTTGACTAGATGCAATAAACTAACAGTTGTAATAACAGAATATAAGATGCTGAAAGTAAATGCATGAATTAAAGACACCAGAATTTTTATACTAGTTCGGATTCAATGTGAATCCTGGTCCAGTCCCCTTTGGTTGCAAGGGGGTTCTCTTTAGTGAATGAGTTTCTTCGAGTACAATGGAAATGACGTGATAGCTCAGTTCCTATATCACTCGTCTCTTTTGATACAATGCATTACTAGTGTTGTTCTCTATTTCTTCTCTAACTTATTACACAGCAGGTCTTAGAGAGCGACGATGTTTGTTTGCAGTAGAACAAAGAGAGGGTGTTTGGTTCGATCAAATTATGTTTAGCTAAGGTGTGATTACAGGTTTAAATACTTCGAGAGAGGCTTGAATTCTGGAAAGAATTGCCAACCCAAAAGATTTGATCCTTGGAAAGAGATTGATTATTTCCAAGAATAAAGTTGTTCTGTAAAGGCTCTGTTGAACTCGGAATCTTGATCCTCTATATTTAGACACTTGATTGAATATTCAGCGAGATCTTGATTTAGTTGATTCCTTGAGTTTAGCTATAATTGATCCCATCTGTATCTTCTGTGATTTCTTCTTCCTTTAATCATGTCCCTTGATTCCGTCAGTATCTTTACGAATGATTTCTTCTTCCTTTAACCGCGCCTATATTCCTTCAATCTTGTAACTCAATCCATATGTTTCCATACGTTGCTTGATCGTTGCTAATTGATTTTGTCAATCCAAGAGTTCCTACACAAAAAGCAAATATATTATTTTCATCATTAGAATTAGATCTAACATCAGGAACATCACTACTAACAGCTCGGTAGTCTGAAGAACAACAGGCAGCGATGCATTTTTTTTTGGGAAAAGGGTCAAAAATACCCTTTTATTATGCCAATAGGATTATTTATGTCCTCCGTTATAACTTTCGGTCCATCTCTACCCCTAATGTTAAAAATTTGGTGCAAAAATACTCCTTCTCTGCTAGACTCTCCATCATGGCTAACACTATTCTACATGGTCCGACATTTTGCTGAGATGGGCGCCAAGTGGCATGCCACATCACCGCTACCCCCTACACTGAATTCAGTGTCCTAGTGTTATCAACATTTTTCGGGAGTACTTCATTTGATCACAAAAAAGAACAATGAAACTTATAAGAAACCAATAAGGTTAAACAATCAGAATAAAAAACTACTATTTAGCAATTATAGAATGAGTCTGCAACAATTAAGAGAAGAAAAGAAGATAAAACAACATTCAAGATCCAATTTTTGTTGCCCTATTCTAGAACGAAAGAAATGACAATGGCTCAAAAAGTTTATACTTAAGGAATTCGATAACGCACGTCCTTCACCACCAACACGAACTATTCAGCCATCAGAAAATAGGAGGAAGAAAAAGGAAAAGGAGAATTAAGAAAACTGGTGTGTTTTATGAGCCGTCAAACAAAGCAATTTGACCACAGAGAAAAGAAAATTGCCACCTCTGACTGATACTTCAAGCGTTAATCTTCTTGTAAACAAAAAATTACTTGACAGATGGAAACAGTTTTTATCAACGGATCTAAAATCCAATGATCCATATTAAACAACTCCCAAAAAAGTTGTCTATGCACAAACAAGGATAATTACACATGTAAACCCAGAATGTATTATCGTACCCAGAAATAGTTCAAAGAGAACAGGGCATCGCCCATTCATTTAGAAATTTATTTTAGCCAATTAGTCACATATTAAGGCAATCCATTTACTTTATTTACGAGTACAAATACAAGAAACAGACACATTATAGGAGTCAAAGGAAGGGGAAAAAAATCAAACCTTTCTGCCAAGATAAATAGACTCAACATTGATGGCAACAGAATCGATACTTGAATTAGAATATGCCATTACACTCAGCTTATCTGCATCTGGAGATAGATCCGAGTGAGACTTAAAAACAATGTATGAAAAAGATAGGATATTGATAAAGACCTCTTCTTCAGCTTTCGCAGCTGATCTTCACTCCAGTTGCTTTTGAGCCTGCTTAAAAGCATGAGGGATACCACTCAGGATTCAGGAAGCTGAATAAAGCAATTGAATTTTCTTTTAGCAAAAAATGTTATTCTGTGATCAGGTTGTTGGACTGGTAGGAAGCAAGGCGGATCCACCCCTTTAGAAAGTTTCTTAAATTAGGTTAAATATCTAACACCACTCGCCTTTATAAACTATAAATAAAGGTGTCATGTAAATCTTTTTGAAAGCTTTTCTCATACATAAAATTCAGGTTGTAATTTATCTTGAACATTGTGTGACTATCCCTTTTTCTTTGTGCTTTTTATTTCCTTTTATCCCAGTCATTTTCTCTTTTCGGATACCTCCCAATTTTTTATTTGTCTTTTTATTATTTTTTTTATATTTTTCTTTTCTCTATTCTATTATTTTATATGTGGTTTCTAGTAAGAATACTCGAAAAGAGACTCAAAAACTTTAAAATTAAATAAAATAAGTATTCCTCTTTATCTTTAATCTATGAGTTTTTTTCCCTTTCAAATCCGAAAAACTTGTGTCTTATGGGAATTTTGAATTAAGTATCATAAAAATTTTGTTATTATATAATTTAAATCCCTTTAGTATTAAATTATGATAAAAATTTCGTAAGCATTGCTTAAAAATGAGATTTATTACTTGTAGTTTATTTAATTATACTTGTGGCTATAAGTTATCTACTAAAGATATTTTTAAAAAAAATTCTTATGTTGATTGATGTAATTCCCTTATTGCAGATGTTATCGTACTTTTGTAAATTTATTTTTAATATGTAGAGAAAGATGTAATTTCCTAGTAAAAATGTTAATTTTATTTGTGGTGTTATAATACAGGTGTTATTACGTTAATTATGTTTATTTTTTGATATTTTAGATGTAATTTTTATATATCAATAAAAGACATCTAGTAGGTTGACCCAAATAAACTCAAAAAAATCGAATAAATGTTCCTTACAAATTCTGTGTTAATCATTATACGGTAAACATTAAAGAAATTATGGCACCCGCCACCTTCAAATCCTAAATCCGCCTCTGGTTGGAAGAGGAGGTGGCGATGGACGAGGAAGAGTATGTGTATGTGGTTAATGAGAAAGCGAGTTCACGAGTTGTGCGGTTGGATTTTGTTCGGACGAGGGTAGGTCATGAGGTTGGGAGTGGATTCTAGGATGGGTAAGAGAATGGTGTTGTTGCAAAGAAATAGGTGAAGGATAAAGATAAGAAGTGAATTAGCTGAACTCGCAAAATGCGCATGATTCTGGCAGAAGGAGTCGAACTCACAAGTTTGGGCACTGTTTCAAATATCTCGAAGTGGGAGAGGGGATCGGAAAGAAGCAGAGAAATATCAGGTAAGTAGATGGAATTTGATTAGGAATTTTAGCAGCAATTTCTCACGTGACAATAGAAATTTTGGCTTTTATATGTGAGAATATTATTTGAAAAGGGAATTTTTTTCAAAAAAGTTTATAATGCCAAAAAACATTGGTGTGCATGATGAACCTAAGAGAATCGCAATTATACGCACATGGTGGACTTGCGCTCAAGTATACGCACGGTGTAAGGCTTACGCCATGGGTACTCATAGATAGCCAAAGGTTCGAAGTGAATCATAAGCAGGTGTGACAATAAATAATTTTTCAAAGGGTGATCTAGAAGTAATGTGGGTAGTCTATTAACTAAACAAATAAGTTGCGTGTTGGAAGGCAAACCACCTAAAATTTGAAGGTAAGAATGCCTTATATAATAGTTTTTTGGCAATTTAAACAATGTGCCAATGACTACACTTAGCTATAGCCACTCTTTACGGTATATGAGGAGGTGGTAGAAGGTGTTAAATTCTTAGTTGAATATAACAATGATTTGAGCGGCTTACTGTTCCCTAAATCTAAGTTGTACTGTGTAGAATATTCTCAACAAGAAGGAAAACTGCAGAAAACAACAATTGCTTAGATTGACAAGAAATATGGGTAAGAGCATAGAACAAAAGTATACTATTAATCATTAATCTATTAATGTATCCAGAATCATCTCTTTGATAAATAACTAGGAAACCATACTCATATGCCGGCCGTCGATTAACTAGTGAACCTTTGCAATAGCAAGAGATTCTCAGATAACATGTTAAATATTTCATTGTGTTTCAGCTTGTCTTCCAGTGTGATGGGCTGAGTCGTTTAAAGATATTTTTTAACGCGGTGTAATATTATTTACTTTAGCGGAAACTCCATTTTTTTCAAATGGCATCTTCTTATTTTTTTCCACCCGATGTTCGGTACCCATACTGGAGCTCGACTATATCCGGATTCATGCCGCGTTGGGCTCCATTCGGGGTGAAGCGCTCCCTACCAAGAATTATTCCATACACACGGTTCAAACTCGAGACCTCTGGTTAAGGGAGGAGCAGTCTCATCCACTGCACCACATTCTTTGGTGGTAAATGACATCTCACTATTAAAAGCATCCCTTCACCTTAATTGTAGCTTTTTTTTATTTTCAATTTTCAATATGGGACTTTGTTCATGTATCTAATTATTTCCTCCAAAAGCAAGTATCACATTATCCATTACCAAGATTTATGTGCTTATAAGATTGATTGTTTGTCATCCACATTATGTTAGTATTTATGGACACCAAATTAAAGCCCACGAACATATTCTAGTGTGTGCATCAACTGTAATATCATTTTGTTGGGTTAAGCTAGACCAAAGAAACTTTTTAACAAAGTGTGATATTATATTCATTTTGAACTAAATCCGTGCGATTTTCACTAAATGTGTCACACCTTAAAAAATATTTCTGCATCTTTATATATAACTTCTTTTCTTATCAAGTCTTAAAGTGCGAGTTTGTTCTCACACGAAACATTGTTTACTTTGCAAGTAGCAAGTAAAAATAAACCTCTTTTATGTCGGAAATTTTCAAAAGTTAAGCAAAGCACAATGGAATCTTCACATAAAATCTTCCACCTTATTTGCGTCGACAGAAGACAAAGAAAAGCTAGTCTAGTACAAATACCTTAGAGAAGTACTAAATTTTATATGTACCAGCTCATCATTCTTTTTTGTATTTATAATTTAATTATTGCCATCATCTTACTCCAAAATATACAAATTCAGCCGATTGATCCATTATTCTGTTGTATAAATAGCACTAAACAGCATCACCATTAGCATTATTATTCTGTTGTATAAATATTACTCGTAGTATTCTCCTAAAGTACTATTTGTCTAATCAAACTAACTTAATGCCTATATTCCTATGGAATTAGGAATAACAAGAATGTATTAATAATTTCCGTATAGTAATCAAGCACGGCGATTAGGTATATCTCTATCCTAACCACAAATCCGCTCCCGATATTCTGGTCCAAGATCTTTCGCTACTCAATCTTATATGCAATCTAGAATTACAAACCAATATGATAAAATAGTAAGAAAAATTAAAGCTTCAAACTACAACTTTCATGTAGTGCCCACAACTCTAGATTAAAGGAAGAGAAGTGAAGAAAAATTACTGAAAAGATTGCTCCAACGTGTCCCCAATGTAAATTCTCCTTCAAAGTGGTGTCTCCCCCTCCAAAATAGGTTTAGATTTGCTTTTATAAAAGTTGGGGCATCTTGAGTCGAAATAACCTTGTCCCAGGGGAAGTAGTATACTTTTCCATCATCCAGCACCTAGGGTAGCATGGGGCGCTGGCGCTGGCCCTGGCATTGGAAAAAATTTGCTTCCGGTTGGGCCACAGGTAGCAGCGGCCCACGCTATTCTGGGCACTATACTATCCACTTTTCTCCTATTATTTTTTTTTGCTTTAAATCGCTCACTTCCCTCCCATATTGCTTCCGGATGAGTCCTGCACATAAAAATACCACAAATCATTACATTCCATATTTAAAATCACGAAATATGCATATAAATATATACACTTTAAGTCGACTATCAAATACCATTGGGTTGAGATAGACCAATAAAACTTTTTAATATAATGTAATATTATCGACTTTGAACCAAATCCGTGTGATTCTCACAAAATGTCTCACACCTTAAAAAATAACCCTTGACCTTACATATAGCTTCTTTTTCTTATCAACTCTTAAAGTACGACTCTGTTCACACGCCAAATATTGTTAACTTTGCAACTAGCAAGTGAGAATAAACTTTTAATAAATCCGAAATTGTCAAGTTAAGCAATGCTCAATGGAATCTTTACATAAAATGTTCCGTAAAATCTTCCACCTTATTTCCGTCGATAGAAGACAAAGAAAAGCTAGTCTAGTACAAATACCTTAGAGAAGTACTAGATTTTATATGTACCAGCTCATCACTCTTTTTTAATTTATAATTTAATATTGTCATCATCTTACTACAAATATACAAATTTAGCCGATTGATCCATTATTCTTTTGTATAAATAGCACTAAACAGCATCACCATTAGCATTATAATCTACTAACTAAACCTTTCAATCATGGTTAATATCCATCCCTATATCCTTCTTTTCTTCATGTGGCTTATTTCTACCATTATAGTTAGAGCATTATTAAGAAATAGAACCACAATTTGCCTTCCTCCAACCCCTTTAAAACTTCCACTTATTGGCCACCTCCACCTTTTAAGTAACAAACCACATGAATCTCTACACAAATTATCCAACAGATACGGACCAATTTTTCACTTATTCCTTGGTTCTATTCCATGTGTGGTTGCTTCTTCTCCTGAAATAGCCAAACAATTCCTTAAAAATAATGAGATTACCTTTTCAAACCGTCCTAAAATAACCAATATTGATTACTTAACTTATCACCAAGACTTCTCATTTGCACCTTATGGACCTTATTGGAAATTCATGAAAAAACTATGCATTTCTAAACTTCTTGGTGGACAAACTCTTCATCTTCTGCTTCCAATCAGACGCGACGAAATTAAGCATTTGATTAAAGTACTATCAAGAAATGCTGCACTTGGCAAGGAAGTTAATATTCGTGGTGAAATTACGACGATGACAAACAATGTTATAACAAGAATGCTTATGAGTAAAGGGTGTTCTGAAAATGAAGATGAAGCTGAAAAGGTTAGGAAAATGATTCATGAAATGGCTAAGCTATCTGGGAAATTTAATCTGTCGGATATATTCTGGTTTTTTAAAAAGTGGGATTTGCAAGGTTTTGGGAAGAAATTAAAGAGTGTTCGAGACAAGTTTGATGAGATTATGGACAACATAATTGAGGGGCATCAAGAAATAAGAAGGAAAAGGCAGAAAATGAATGATGGGGATCAGGAAGTTGCAAAGGATCTCCTTGAGATTTTACTTGATATTTCAGAAGATAACAGCTCAGAAATTCGATTGACAAGAGAAAATATCAAAGCTTTTGTTCTGGTAATTAACACGCTATATATCTTATTTTCATTCTCACATAACATTGAACTGCCAAACTGGTTCATGACCACAATTCACTGGCGAAGCCACATTTGTCAAAAAATTGTACTTTGTATACTGGTAAAATATTACGTTTTAGCGGTATATAACACATATTAAATTCCCTTTATCGGAAAAAAATTTCATTTCTTTTAAATTTGAACACCATTGGAAAAATCCTAGCGTCGCCATCACAAGTTTACAAACACTAGCAATGACAGATCATTTCACATATTTGTTATTTCCTGTTTCATTTTATGTGACCTTATTAACCGTGAGCAGAAAATACTTTTGAAACTTGTAATCTTAAGTCATAATATTTACGTGGCTATAAAAGTTTGTCACTAACGATAAAATAAACAGTTCAAGTTGAATTATTTCTATATTTAAAAAAAGAAATCATTCTTTTTTAAATAGACTATAAGAAAAAATAGAGTCACATATGTGTACTTATTGCCAGTAGGGACGGAGCTAACAAATCTCCCCTTTGACCTGAATGTTCTTGACAATGATTGATCCCCTTTGACCTGAATTTTCTTGACAATGATTGATCCATCTTCTTCGCATAATCTTCATCACTGCTCCTTGTCATGAATAAAAGTAGACATGAGTTCAGTTGAACCTATAGCGTCATACGCCTCTGGCAGACTATGAGTATATCTAGGAGTGATACCAATAGAACTTTTTTGTCTAGAAAGTTCATCCGCTGATATCAGTGGCGAAGCCAAATGGTCATAAGGGTGGTCAGTTGATCACCATTCATCGAAAAAGTGCACTGTGTACATAGGTAAATATTACGTTTTAGAAGGAAAATTCCACTTCTTTCAAATTTGAATACTTTGGGGAAATTCATAGTTTCGCCACTTGCTGATATGATGCTTTCTAAAATTTATTTTCTTGACTTTCAGTTCTTGAAATTTTTTAAATGACAATATGCATTTAAAAATTTTACAGGACCTATTTTCTGGTGGAACTGATACCTCAGCCATTGCAATGGAGTGGGCACTAGCAGAATTAATTAATCACCCAAATATTATGGAGAAAGCAGCACAAGAAATTGAGAATATCACTGGAAAAACTAGACTAGTGCAAGAATCAGATATTTCTCAACTTCCTTATCTTCAAGCCATTGTTAAAGAAACACTAAGGCTTCACTCTCCTGCTCCAATGATTCTTAGAGAGTCAAGTGAAGACTGCACTATTGAAGGGTATCATATACCAGCAAAAACTAGACTTTTTGTGAATGTTTGGGCTATGAATAGAGATCCAAAATACTGGGAAAATCCTCTTGAGTTTAGGCCAGAAAGGTTTATGAATGAAACAAAAATATTGGATGTACGGGGACAAAATAATTTTCATTATTTGCCATTTGGGAGTGGGAGAAGAGGATGTCCTGGAATTTCATTAGCATTGCAAATATTGCATACAAGTCTTGCTGCTATAATTCAATGCTTTGAGTGGAAAGTTGGTGGTGAAGGTAATAATGGTAAAGTGGACATGGAAGAAGGTACTGGTGTCACAGTACCTAGAGCCAATCCTTTGGTTTGTGTTCCAGTGGCTAGGTTCAATCCTAGTAATCATGAATTAAATTAATCGAATCAATGGGTTCTGAAAGTTAAATGCTTCGATCCTTTCTTTAAAAATGCATAATTTAATTGTATATGGAAAGTGATTATCATGTATTCGGTGTGAGGTTTCTCACGTTACCTAATCCAAAATCAATTAAAAGAGGAGAGCTACGATAAGCTAATTGTTATTATTGTAATATTAGCCGATGTCATCATGTCGTTGTTGCGGAAAAGAATCAAGTTACATGCATGAATATAATGTTATAAAGTTTGGCTCGTCATTATATATATGTCTTTCTTTTGAATTTTAGAGTGAATGAGCATAGGGTCAAGCATTATTTGGGGAAGTTTGACGATAACCACGTGCTGGCTCTTGTTCATTTCAAATGATTGGATGGTAACATGCGTCGTGCTGCGACATTAATTCAGGCGCTTCTTGGGAGGCAACCCATGTGTTTTTCTTCTTTTTTTATTTGATTTTCATTGTAGTGTAGGATTGATTTTTGGGCTAGCTGGTTGTGAGATGTAAAGGATTGTGTTGATACAGTGCAGGACATAGTGAAAAAAATGAGCATGTCTTTGAAGTTGTCAGTGCGGCCGCAATCCATTCTGTGCGGACCGCACTGATGAAAGTGTGAAAATACAACTCTCTGAAGTTTGCCACTGCGACCACACTACATTTTGTGCGGTTCGCGGTAGACCACTGCGGCCGCAGTCCATTTTGTGCGGACCGTAGTGGGGTGCCTGTGTGAACTTGATCAAAGTTGTGTAGTGCGGACCGTGATCCATTTTGTATGGTCCGCACTGATAGGTAAGACTGGGCCCCAAGTCCTTTTCTATAAATAGGGTCTGAGGCTCTACTGTTCAAACTTTTTAGACACTTGCATCACTAAAATATTAGAGCACTGTTCATCGTCCCTTTTTGCTTGTAATTAGCTGGAATAAAGTTTCTTCATTACATCTCACATCTGGTAAATCCATTTCTTTTTAATTGCTTAATTTGTTATTTTCTTTTCCTTTGTGTTTTATTTGGTTGTTATTCTTTTCTTCCCTTGTTTTCTTTCATTGATTAGGTTAGGATAGTTAATATATTGTTTAAATATACTGGGCAACATGTAGGGACATTAATTAGGTGTAAAAATGGAGCTTAAAAGAAAAAATTCATGAACCCTACCTTAGTGCCAAAATTGGGCGCCCTGTGTGGATCGCGATCGTCTTTGTGAGTTCCGCGATGCCTTTATGCGGTCTGCAGTATCATTTTGTGCGGACCGCATTGATCAAACTGTGAATAACTGAACCTTAGGCACTGCGGCCACACTACATTTAGTACCGACCGCAGTGGCCCCAGTGCAGCCGCAATTGATTTTGTGCGGTCCGCACTGGGTAGATATAGAGGGCGGATAGTCTGAACCCACCCCTGTACGGACCGCATGACCATTTTGTGCGGTCCATACTGACCCATGTGCGGTCGTACACCACTTTGTGTAGTCCGCACTGGGTGGTTTCTGCAACCCTTCTACAACTTTTCTTTTCGATTCTGCAACACTGCTTCTTAACTACTGCACCTGATACTAATAAGTTTACTTAATTGTGTTTGCAGATAATGATAAAACAACGAGGCAAAGGTTCTAAACAACCGGGCAGAGGTGAATCCTCCCGGGGAGGGAAGTAGAAAATGATAAAACTCACTCCCCAAGTCCGGGAAAACATTAAAAGGACAAGAAAACTGATGAAAGCTGCTAATAGAGCTACTTCCCATTTCTCGGGGAGTGAGTATGAGCCATCACGGGAAATTTCTTCAGACTTTGTGCCAGAGTACATGGAAGACTGGCCGGAGAGACCTAGTCTAAGAGACACTCCTCCACCATCACCTACTGCCCAAATACCAACAAATGTTATTTTTGAGTTGTCTGAGGGCTCAGTAGTAGGTAGTTGGGAATACTCCACCTCTCTCACAGCTTCATTATCTGGGGAGGATGCAGTACGAGATGATGAGGAAGTAGCAGAAGGAGGTGAGCCTCAGGTGGGGGGCATTGCTAGAACGAGAAAGCTGGAGGTTCGGCAAGATAGATTTGTTAGTAAGGTGGAGTACCATAAATTTTAGGAGTGGTGGCCAGTGAGAAAGTTAATTCCAGAGTGGAGCTTTATGGATAAAGACCTGTTACCTCACAATCCCAACGTGCTGAGGCGGGTTAGGACAAGAGTGGGCTGGGACCATTTTCTAGATAAGTGTCTGGATGCCAACAAACACCTGGTCAAAGAATTTTACTGC
Organism: Nicotiana glauca; assembly: GCA_026770625.1. NCBI lineage: Eukaryota > Viridiplantae > Streptophyta > Magnoliopsida > Solanales > Solanaceae > Nicotiana > Nicotiana glauca. The sequence continues at coordinate 29,763 of MU784590.1, forward strand.
AATGTAGCGCACATCAAAAAGGTCTCCAAAGTGACCAAGGTTAGGAATCTGACAGTGTTATTTGATGGGAAGTACATCAACGAATACTTTGGCTTTAATGAGGAGGATGAGACCCTGTACATCGAAAAGTTGAAAATGGGAGAGGAGTTTCATCCCTTGGCTAACACAGTACCTGGCAATCCCAAGTACCACCCCCCGACTAGTTGAATGCTGGAGTCAAGATCTTGAGACGGAGTTTGAACTTTGAGGCACTGGGGTGGGAAACTTTTGTATGTAGTAGGTTGGACCCCACGACACATGAAAACACCCTTCCTCTTCACCAGGCTATTTTGGTGACTTCGATCATGGAGGGGTACCCACTCAACATAGGGAATGTGATGTCGAGGATTATCTCACTTGTGGGTGCGGAGCATGACAGAAACTATCCATTCCCCGGTTTCTTCATGATGTACTTTCGGGATTTAAAGTTGGAAAAGAGACCCTACGACATCAAGGTAAAAGCGAAGGCCCCATTTACTGGTCTAACTGGCCAGTAAATGGGGATGATAACCCTAAGAGCAAGAACTTCAAAGATACATCTACTGGTCCAACTGGCCAGTCTGAAGAGCCAGTGGTGGTAGTGGCTCCTGCTGAGCCTACCTCCACCTCCACAAACATCCCTCCCAGTCCATCCACATCCACAGACATTCCTGCTGGTCCATCCACCTCAGTAGGCCTAGGAATTCCATCTTCCCTTGCCCATCCCATTATTGCCCACCGATTGAGCCAAGCACTTCTGAGTATCAACAACTGGATGCAGACTGCCTTATCCAAGTTGTCCATCTTAAACACCATTGTAGAGGCTTAGTCGGGGCCTCCAGCTCCACAAGTTCCCTAGTCCATAGAGGATGCTCTCAAGGAGATAATTGACAACCAAAAGAAAATCCTCGATAACTAGATAGTGCTTAGTACTGTAGTTGATTCACATGGCAAGGCTCTCAAGGAGTTTGCTAAGGAGTACAAGAAGCTGAGAAAGACACGGGCCTCCAAGGAGTCCGTGAAAGAGCTGAGAGCAGATGTTGATAAACTGAAGGCACATCACCTACCTTTATACTTATTGCTCTAGGAGCCAGCGCTAGCAGTTCATCCACAGTCGGAGCAGTCGCACAAGCCTCTCAAGAGGAAAAGGATGATTCCTAAAGCTGACGATGCAGTGATCTAGCTGGCAGACCCAAAGGAGACATCCTCCAGTCAGCCACAGGGTGCACTAGCTCAGAAGCCTGTCGAGGTCCAGGCCCAGGTCCAGGTAGCAGAGCAACATGCACAGAGAATCATTTTGAGGTTCCCGAGCACATTGAGGACCCAGGGACCACTCAGGATCCCATGCAGACAGACAGGCCTTAGGGAGTCTCTATATCCTTCTTTATATCTTTTTGGTGCTTTATTTTAGTTAGTTGGCATTGGGGATAATGTTAACTTTCATTTGAGGGGGTAGGCCCTACATTTTGAATGATTGTATATATTTGACATGTTTATGCTTTCTTGATTTTTTTATCTTTGGGTTGTATATAATTTTAACATTTTGTACATTTCTCGTACTTTTATTTTACTTTAGGTTTGTATATAAAGTTATGTTACATTGTAGATATTCATCCCATCTATTGTATATTTGACAAATCCCCTCTTGTATATATTTATTTTACTTCCCGCAATTTTTCATTCTTAACTTCTTATTTTTATGTTCGTAGCTTCTTGTTTTGAAAGTTTGCATTAAGCCTTTGGTTATCTTAATGTCATGGTTCTTTCCAAAGGCGAAGTGTTGTGTGAACCGGGTGGCTCTTCCCAATGATTGATGGTATGAAAACCTTCTTAGGGGTTTGAGTTTGTTTTTCTTTTTGTTTTTAGTAGTTATTAGTTAAGGGTGCCTCAAGCAAAGCTTCACTTGGGCCTAGCACATTTGCCTTTAATCTTATGGTCAAAAATAATTTGTTGTGTTTAGGATGGTGAAATTCGTGACCTTGAGACTCTTGTGTTGGCCGATAATCATCAAGTGGTTTTTCGGGACCATTGTGAGCTTAAATCTTATCTAAGTTCATTGCGGGCCCCCAACTCTGTGTCTTTAGCAATCCCATAGCTTGTGTGGTGAGTAATCGTATTGCAAGTCCATGTCCCGAGCCATTGATCTAGAACTTTCCCTGAATGTTTGTTGAGGCAAAATCCTAAGAGAATTTTGACTTGAGACATGATTGTATGCTCTCCTTGGTCCAAATGATAGCTTGAACATTTCCATAACCTACCGATGATAAGATCCCTAGTCAACCCTTTTTTGCCTTAGACCTTTTTCCTTCAAGAACCATGACTCAAGCCTATACCCATTCTAAAAGATACCCTCTCTTGGCACCCGATTTTTCCTTTAGCGCATGAAAAAAGTATAAGTTTGGGGGGAGAGACGAGGATTGCAACAAAGTGGTAAAAAGGCACAAAAATGAAGAAAAAAAAAGGAAAGGCAATGAAAAATAAAGAAAAGCAAAAAGACAAAAGAAAGTTCAATGTGAAAAAGAATAAAAAGGGATACAAAGAAAAGAAAAGAATGAAAGGTATGGAAAGTTGAAAAAGGAGAAAAGGTTTGAAAATGCATTAGAAAGAGTGACAGTGTATCTCTCTAACCCCTTAGAAAGAAGTGAAATTACTCAAAGAGTCAAGTGAATTGTAAGGCCCCGTGAAATTCCGACTCAAAAACCCGGATCCCGTGGTGCCAAGTTAGGATCGTGTGTTAGAAATTAGTGTGCGGACCTTTTTGGATTGAATGATGTATTAAAAAGTCAAGAATAAGTTTCTAGAATAAACGTGAGAAATGCGGTCCAGAATGCGGTCGCATAATTGAAATGCGGACCGCATACCTGCCGCAAAGTGAGGCAGAATGTTGGATAAAATTGAAGTCAGAAATGCGTTCGAAATGCGGTCGCATAATTGAAATGCGAACCGCATAGCTGCCGCAGAGTGAGGCAGAATGTTGGTTAAAATTGAAGTCAAAAATGCGGTCGAAATGCGGTCGCATAATAAAAAATACGGACCGCATAAGTCGTCGCATATTTTCCCTTGAATTTGCGAAGGGCAGTTCTGCGGTGCACTTTGCGACCGCAGAACATAAATGCGGACCGTATTATTACCGCAGACCAAGTCAGAATGTTTAGTTGTTGGGAGCATTCTGCGGTCCATTATGCGGACCGCATGTTTACTCTGCGATCGCAAATACGACCGCATAGTTGACTCGGGGCTCCAATTTTCTAATTTTTAACCCGACTTTCCTATCGATATAACCGGTGTTTTAGCTCATTTTGAGCATTCATCTTAGCAATTCTAGAGAGAGAGTAAGAGATTCCTTAGAGAGGGAAAGTCTCCCATCAAATTATTCCATAAGATTGGGCTAAATCATTGAAGAAAATCAAGGAAAGGCTCCTGAATCTTTATCCCAAGAGGTAAGGCTCCATCACCTCAGCTCATATTTGTATACTTAGCCATATGGGGCCATTAGGGAAGTAATTCATGGGTATGAGAATGAATCTCTTGCATGCATACCACCATAGAGTATTAGAAAGTAGAAAAATTAAAAAGGAGGCAATTGGGGGTATAAAATGATAGAAATTCCTCACAAAAAGGGGCCTAAGATCACAATGCACCTTTAGTGTTTGATGATATGCTCGAGCCAAGCTAGAACTTCAGTTTCATCTCTAATTCTCAATTTTTAATTCAAAATTTCTTGCTCAATAGATTGAAGCTCTAAGAGTTCCGGGAAAATTGTAAAAGGAATAAGGAAAGGCTTTGTTGAGGTATGTATGGCTAAAACCCCCTTCTATTAGAAATCGAGCTCCGTTGGTGCTTACGGACGTGTGGTAAGAGTTGAATTGGCTAGTATATTGATTGTTATTGTGAAATTAATTGATTTACATATATCTATACATATTCGTGAAGGATGTGCCTCAATGTGAACAACGTGCCAATCTTGATAATTAGAGAATGATGAAAAGTATAATTATTTGTTGAAATACTTGGGCTATAAGCCGACACTGAAACAAAGAATTATTCATGCTAGCTATGTGCTCACTATTTGTGATTGCAACTTGAAATATCCTTGTTATACGTGTCTATGATCACAACTTATAAACTAGTATTGAAAAGGGACAATGATGTGATGACGGTGGCCATGAGTGCCCAAAAATTGTTATGATATGTATGGAATAAGGATTTGAAGGTGTTGACAAATGAGAATCGAGTAATGCCTCCAATGAGGTGACCTAGCCGATCGGGTCGTGATCGGACACCATGCCGCACACATGGTGGAAATGTGCTGATATTGAATCCCGTATAAGGGAAACGAAATATTGATTGAAAGTAATGCCTCCAATGAGGTGACCTAGCCGGTCGGGTCGTGACCGGACTCCGCTCGAGATGGCGGTGGTGATGAGAACAGTGGTGAACATGTGACAGAATTGCCTTAATCGGTGTTGTGGAAATTGTATGAAGAATTATATGAATTGTTTCTTTGATTTGCCGTATTAATTGCTTGTATCTATTTGATAGTTCTTTCTAGTAAAATGGTGTTTAGTTATACATACCAGTACAATTCAAATGTACTGACGTCCCTTTTGCCGGGGGCGCTACATTCGTGTTATGATTGTAGGTGGCTCCATAGCGGACAGTGCCGACCGTGTGTAGCGGAGCGTTCATCTACTCGAAGTCTCGGTGAGCCCCTTATTCTTCCATGGGGCTGCATGGTGTATCTTTTGTTATTACAGCTTTTCATTTTGAGGTATAGCCGGGGCCTTGTTGCCGGCATAGTGATGCTTATGTGTTGTATCTTTAGAGGCTCCAAGGACACTAGTGTGGGTTATGTATGGGTTTTTGGGGAGTCCCCTATATGTATATGTTGTAAATCCTAAACTTGTGATCTCCTTAAGCCGTATCTCTAATAGAATCCATGAAGCTAGCTTATGAACGACAAATTTTTATAATATGAAACGAAACAGTAATGTGTTATACACTATGTATTATCGTTCAAATTAACCAAAGGCATGAGTTCCGCATTCATGTTGAGTCGGGGTAGAAAGTGTTCGGTAAGGCTTGCTCAGTCAGGTTCACTTGATTGAGTGCCGGTCGCGCCTCCCGAGGTTGGGGCATGACATGAATGGATGCCAAATGAATTAAAAGAAGTGCTTAAGGGAAGATGGAACCTACTGAGACCAAAACATTTCCTACCCTAAACCAAAAGCCTTCACAATGTCTCCACAAAAGCCCTATATGATCTTGAGTTGAATGAAGCTTACATTAGTGGATACTCACATAAGGGGCAAGCATATGGTAACTAGAGCCAGACTTGTGGCTTTTTCTTGAGAGAGATGAGTGAATCCCATTATCCTCGTTCTGAGTGCCACTATCTTAAAGGTGAGGATTGTTTAGGGAGAGTTGAGGATGTATGAGTTTGGGTTCCACAATGACCGAAGTAATAGAAAAGAGTTCTTTGATGTGTTGAGTCAACCCTTGATGCTCTTGTGTCACACTTGATCCATGATGTTTTAAAAGATTAAATATATTAATGATTCATGTGTATTGAGGGCAATTGTTAGTCCCAATTGAGGCTAGTTGAGATCACTTTAGGATAGCTGAAATTTTCTTGGACATTGTCTCAAGGGGTGGGTCTTATTTTGTTTGCTTGAGGAAGAGCAAAAGCTTAAGTTTGGGAGAGTTGATGACTAGGGATTTTGATGTATTTTATACACATTCTTGCTTATGCTTTGATTATAAATTCATATAAAATAGTCCCAAAAAGGCTCAAAAGTTGTACTTGATTGCAGGTTTGATCAACAAAAGGGCAAGATGTCAAAGATCAGCTCAAAAGGAGTGAAACTTGTACAAGTGTCAAAGACAAGACAAGCTCAGGCAAAACAGGCCGAGTGAAGCCACACATCACTTTATGCGGTCCGCACTAGGAGATTCAGAGAGGTGGATTTTTAGGCCAAGAGGCAGTGCAGCCGCATTACCATTTCGTGTGGTCTGCATTAAGATCAATATGACCGCAGTCCATTCATTGTGATCCGCAATGAGGAGAATCAGAGAGTTGAAATTTCTCAATGTCAAGCCAATGCAGTCCGTGGTCCATTTTATACGGACCGCACTAGAAGCATCCGCGACTGCAGTCTATTCTCTGTGGTCCGCGATGCTAAGATTTAGAGAGCTATTTTTCAAGTCCAAAGCCCTAGTGCGGACTGCGGTCCATTTTGTGCGGTTCGCACTAACCCCGCAAGGGCATTTTTGTCCAGATTTTTTAGCTTAGTATAAATAGCTTCTTTTTTCATTTTTAGGGTATCAGATATTATAATTGAGTAGCTGCGCTCGTGGGTTCAAGACTTTTAGCTACTTTTAATCATTGAATCTTTTTATTTGACTTAGTGATTAATTAATATGAGTTTGTCGTCATATATTTCTTGTTTTTCTTCTTTAAATTATGAGTAGCTAGACCCACAAGCTAGGGTTGTGGCTCAACCCTAGTGTGGGTAATTGATGGATCTTGTATTTTAGGGCTAAATTGACTATGGATGTTTGTTATTTGGGCCAATTTCATGGTTAATTTCTGAATTAGTGGTTGCAAACACTAGTTTGTGTTGAGTTGATTTGAGCTCTTCTTGAGAAAGAGAGCCTAAGTCTCCAAAATTGGTCCAAGAAGGAATTGGGGCTTACTCAAGAAATTGATAGCCCCAATTAAAGGTTTAAACCTCGAGAGAGTAATAATTTGCTTGTGCAAATTTGCATACCCAATTGGTCTTGAGAAAGCCAACTCGGGCAAAATCACTCGAACTACCGAGAGGTGTAGAGTGGGTAAAGTCATGCAATGGTTATAACATACTCCCCAAATATGTCAAACATGCCTTAGAATCAAGTACCTATCAATTGACCACCTAGGCGGAAGTTACTACCCTAGTGCCTTTTAAACCTTTTTGAACAACTCGTAGCATTAAAAATCTTAGAATAATTTAGTTGCAATTACCATTTGTAGTTTGATAATAGTAGAAGTAAACAAAAAAACCCCAAAATGAATAGAAGTGTAATTTGGAACACGTACACAATTCTATACTAGATAGATACTCGATTCCAAATTCTAGCTCTCTGTTGATATCGATCCTGACCCTAAATCGGGTAAAAGCTGCTCCAACCCTCTCTCGCTACTTAATTAGTAGTCAGAGTAGGTCGCAACTAGAGCAGCATGGGTACTTTACGGGCACTGCCACTTAAAATGCTTACAAACATCTCAAGGGGTTCATGGATACCTGTTAAGGGAGCAAGCAAACTAATGTGTCCGAGGATGCACTCAGGTTGAGACTCTTCCCATTTTCAATTAGAGGGAAGGCACTAGATTGGTGTGAGCAACTTCCCAACCATTCCATCACTACTTGGGATGAGTTGGCAGACAAGTTCATTGCAAAGTTCTTCTCACCAGGGCATATGGCAGCTTTGCGGGATGAGATCTTAGATTTCAAGCAGGAGCCCACTGAACCATTGCATGTGATATGGGAGAGATATAGAACCATGGTGAAGGAATGCCCCAACAATGATATGACAGAGAATATGTTGCAGCAAACTTTCTACCGGGGCATCAACACAACAAATCAATGCATAGTGAATCAATGTGCTAGGGATAATTTCATGAAACTGGCGTATGATGAAGCATGTTCCATTCTTGACGAGATGGCTGACACATCCTCTGCTTGGCAAAGTATAGCCAATATGCTCTAGGGTGACCCCACAGTCATTCATTTGCACAAAAATTTACATGATCATGGGTAGGCGATAGCTGAGTTAACAACAACCATGAACCAACCATCAAAAGCACAGTTGCAACAAGTCCAAAATCCTTGCCAAGTGAATGCCATGGAGGGTGTTAAGTCAACAGAACCAAGGGAATTCGAATCAATTTGACAATGATGGTAGTGGATTTCAAGATGATAGATATGGTGGGCAAAATGAAGAGGTACAATATGTGAATAATTATCAAGGTTAAAGAGGCAATTCTTCAAACCAACAGCAACAATGGAGATCCTAAGGAAATTGGGGTAATCAACAATAAGGCAACAACAATTGGAATAACAATTGGAACAACAATTAGGTAAACAATAATCAAAACCCAAATTGGGGCAACCAAAACAACAATCGAAGAAATCAAGGAAACTGGTGCAACAAAAACAACTAGGGTGGATGGAACAATAACCAGTGAAATCAGGGGCAAGGTTTTCAAAGGCCATCGATGTACCAACAACTGAGAAATCCACCACCCTTTCCATCCCAGGTTCCTAGTTCTTCTAGCAATGATATGGGTAATATTGAAATGATGTTCAAACAAATTATGAAGAAGAATGTGGATTCGGATGCTCAATTATCTTCTCACAATACTTCTATTAGAAATTTGGAGGTGCAGCAAGGCCAAATCTCTTAGTCTTTGAATACACGCCCTAAGGGTGCTCTACCTAGTGATACGGTAGTGAACCCTAAGGGTGGGAACAATCATGTTATGGCGGTAACTACTAGGAGTGGACGAGGCGCTGATGTGAATGCCTCCAAACAAAAGCAAGTTTTGGGTGATGAAGTTGAGTTGCAAGAAGATGAAGTTCCTTTGGTGGACAAGAATGTGGTTGATGAAAATGTGAACGAATAAGTGAGGATTGATATTCAAGATGCCGAGGTAGAAACGTAAGATGTCGTGAATTGAGGGAACACGTTATAGACATGTCGGAGCCGGTTGTTACAAAAGCCAAGGCACCCTTTCCTAGGCCACCTTCACCTTATCCTCAAAGTCTAGCCAAGCAGAAAAATGAGAATCAGTTTAGAAAGTTTATTGACATGATGAAGAGCTTATCCATCAATGTGCCTTTGGTGCAGGCTTTGGAGAAAATGCCTGGCTATGCTAAATTCATGAAAGATTTGGTGACAAAGAAAATATCCATGGACTGTGAAACTATCAAGATGACCCACCAAGTTAGTGCTATAGTACAATTAATGGCTCCAAAGTTGGAGGATCCCGGTGCTTTCACTATCCCTTGCACTATTGAAAGTGCAGACTTTGCTAAAGCTTTATGTTATTTAGGGGCAAGCATCAACTTTATGCCCTACTCAGTTTTTAAGACTTTGGGTATTGGGCCACCGAGGCCGACTTCCATGAGATTGCAAATGGCGGATAGATCAATGAAGCGATCATTGGGTATTGTTGATGATGTGCTTGTCTAGGATGACAAATTTATCTTGCCAGCTGATTTTGTGATCTTGGATTGTGAGGTAGACTATGAAGTCCCGATCATATTGGGAAGACCTTTCCTTGCTATGGGAAAGGCTCTAAGATGTGGAAGTAGGGGAACTCACTTTTCGGGTGGGTGATAAAAAGGTAGTCTTTCATGTGTGCAAGTCAATGAAGCAGCCCAATTGTACCAAAGTGTACGCATTTGTGGATTTTGTCACGGCTGCGATAATTGATGATACTAGTGCAATGATCAATGTGGAAGACCCTCTGGAAGCCGTATTATTAAACCTTGATGTCAATGATGATGAGGGTTGAGTGGAGTGTGTGAATGTTTTACATGGAATGGGCTCTTATTCTTATGAGCCTAGGAAACTCTCCTTGGAGCTTGAAAATAGAAAGACTCCTCCAACAAAGCCTTCAAATGAGGAACCTCTGGTGTTATAGTTGAAGCCATTGCCTCCACACCTCAGGTATGAATTCTTAGGCCCTAGTTCAACTTTACCAGTTATTCTTTCCTCTTGTCTTACTAACATGCAGGTAGATGCCACATTGGCGGTGCTCAAAAAACGGAAAAAGGCAATTGGATGGACTTTAGCTAATATTCGCGGAATAATCCCCGCATTCTGTACGCACAAGATTATTATTGAAGATGATGCAAAACCCTCCTTGGAACATCAAAGGAGGTTGAATGAGGCAATGCAAGAAGCTGTGAAAAAGGAGATGATCAAGTGGTTAGATGTCAGGGTTGTGTACCCTATCTCTGAAAGCTCGTGGACTTTACCGATGTAGTGTGTGCCGAAGAAAGGTGGTTAACCGTGGTGACCAATGATAACAATGAGCTAATTCCTACCCGGATAGTTAGCAGATGGAGGGTCTGTATGGACTACCGCAAGCTGAAAAAGGTGACTCGTAAGGATCACTTCCCATTGCCTTTCATTGACCAGATGCTTGATCATCTTGCTGGGCGTGCCTTCTATTATTTCTTGGATAGATATTTTGGGTACAGCCAAATCTTATCACTCTAGAGGATCAGGAGAAGACCATATTTACTTGTCCATATGGCACCTTTGCTTTTTCTCGGATGCCTTTCAGATTGTGTAATGCACCGGCGACATTCCAACGGTGTATGATGGCCATTTTCACCGATATGGTGGAAGATATTTTGGAGGTGTTCATGGACAACTTTAGTGTGGTGGGTGATTCATTTGATGAATGTTTGAAAAATCTGGATAGAATGTTGGCCCATTGTAAGGACACCAATCTTGTGCTCAATTGGGAAAAATTCCACTTCAAGGTTGAGGAGGGCATAGTGTTGGGTCATAAAATTTCAAAGCATGGTATAGAAGTTTATAAGGCCAAAATAGAGTAGATTTCAAGGCTTCCTCACCCTAAGGGGGTTAGGAGTTTTCTTGGGCATGCGGGGTTCTACCAGAGATTTATAAAAGATTTTTCGAAGGTAGTGAACCCTTTGTGCAAGCTACTAGAAAAGGATGCCAAGTTTGTGTTCGATGATGGATGTATGCAAGCATTTGAACTTCTCAAGCTTAAGTTGACCACTACCCCGATCATTATCGCACCCAACTGGAGTTTTCCTTTCGAGCTCATGTGTGACGTGAGTGACGTTGCATTTGGGGAAGTTTTGGGTCAAAAAATTAACAAAGTGTTTCATCCAGTGTGCTATGCGAGCAAGACAATGAATGAGGCTCAAAGTAACTATACGGTAACTGAGAAAGAGTTGTTGGATATAGTGTTTGCAATGGAAAAGTTTCGGTTGTATCTTATGGGAGCCAAGGTCGTATTGCACACTGATCATGCAGCCCTTAGGTACTTGATGACAAAGAAGACTCTAAAGCTAGGCTAATGCGATGGGTCTTGTTACTTTAAGAGTTATGATTTAGAAATTGTGTACCAGAAGGGTATTGAAAACCAATGGCTGACCACTTGTCCCGCTTGGAGAAGGAAGGAAGGCCATGTGACGGCCTAGAGATCAATGATGCATTCCCCGATGAGCAGCTACTTTCTGTGTCAATGAGTGATACGTCGTGGTTTGCGGATGTTGCTAATTACCTTGTGACTGGAATCATCCCGTGTGAGCTCTCTTCTAACCAAAGGAAGAAGCTCAAATGGGATAGTTTGGATTTCTATTAGGATGAGCGGTATTTGTTCAAGATTTGCACAGATGGTGTGATCCAAAGATGTATCCCGGAGGAAGAGCAATTGAGTATCTTGGAAGCTTGTCATTCCTCTCCCTGTCATGGCCATCGTGGTGGTGCGAGGACTGCTTCCAATGTTCTTAATTATGGGTTTTATTGGCCAACTTTGTACAAAGATGCAAGTGATCTTGTGAAGAGGTGTGACGAATGTCAAAGAGCGGGTGGAATTTCGAAGAAAGATGAGATTCCTCTCAATACCATTCTTGAGGTTGATATCTTTGATGTATGGGGCATTGATTTTATGGGCCCATTCGTTAGCTCATATGGGAACACCTATATTCTAGTGGCGGTTGACTATGTTTCAAAATGGGTCGAAGCTGTGGCTTTACCCAACAATGAAGCTAGAAGCGTGGTTGCATTTCTCAAAAAGAGCATTTTTACAAGGTTTTGCACTCCTCGTGCAATCATAAGTGATGGGTGGTCACATTTTTTGCAATAGAGCTTTTGACACCTTGCTTGCGAAGTATATTGTCAACCACAAAGTGTCTACTCCTTATCATCCTCAGGCGAGTGGCTAAGTTGAAGTCTCAAACAGGGAAATCAAGAATATTTTGTCTAAAACGGTCAATGCAAATAGGACCGATTGGTCTAAGAAGTTGGATGATGCTCTATAGGCATATATGACTGCTTACAAAACTCTGATTGGTATGTCTCTGTATTGGTTGGTGTTCGAGAAAGCTTGCCATTTACCGGTTAAGTTAGAGAACAAGGCCATGTGAGCCTTGAGAAAGTTGAACCTTGATTGGGATGTAGCTGCTAATCTTCGGGTGGAGCAACTCAATGAACTTGACGAATTTAGATTTCATGTCTACTCCAGTTCGTCCTTGTACAAGGATAAAATGAAATACCTTCATAACAAATATACTCGGGGCAAGGATTTCAAGGTGGGGGATTTGGTGCTTTTATTCAACTCTCAGCTACGTTTGTTCCTAGGAAAGATCAAGTCAAAATGGAGCGGACCGTTTGAAGTGGTGTGTGTGACCCTGTTTGGTGCTCTTGATTTAAAGAACAAAAGTGGGGAAGTTTTTAGAGTGAATGAGCATAGGGTCAAACATTACTTGGGAAAAATTGATGACAGTCATGTGGTGGCACTTCTTCATCTCAAATGATTTGATGGTAACCTGCCTCGTGCCGCGAAGTTAAATCAGGTGCTTCTTGGGAGGCAACCCATGTGTTTTACTTCTTGTTTTTATTTGATTTTCATTATAGTATAGGAATTATTTTTGGACTGACTGGTTGTGAGATGTTACAGAATTGTGTTGATGTAGTGTAGGACATAGTGGAAAAAATTGTTCAAGTCTCTGAAGTTTTCAATGCGGACGTACTACATTTAGTGCAGACTGCACTGATAAAGTATGAAAATACTAGCTCTCTAAAGTTTTCCACCACGGCCGCATTACATTTTGTGCGGTCCGCGGTGGACGACTTCGGCCGCATAGCATTTTGTGCAAACCGTAGTAGGTTGCCTTCTCAAACTTGGAAAAATTCTGTGTGGTGCAGACCGCAGCCAATTTTGTGCGGTCCACATTGGGTAGGTGAGATGGGCCCCAGGACTTTTTCTATAGATAGTACCGGAGGCCCTCATTTAAAACTTTTCGATCTTTTAACTCTCAGAGCTTCAAAATTACTGTTCATCCCCTCTCTTTGCACATAACTGATTTCCAAGGCTTATTCTTCATCATAGCATCTTACTTCTGGTGATTTTGTCCCTTTTCCATTGTTAATTTTATTATTTTCATTAGATTTTATCTCTTCTTCTGTTCTTCTCGTATTTTCTTTCGATTTGGTAGCTTAGGGTAGTTAATTTCTTGTTTAAGTTAGGATTAGGTAGTTAAATACACTGGGCACACACTTAAGGACCCTGAATTAGGTGTAAAATTGGACTTGAAGTCAAGATTTCATAAACACTAAGTTAGTTCTGAAACTAGGCACTCAGTCCGGACCGCAATGGAAATGTGCGGTCCACAGTGCCCCTGTGCGGTCCGTAATGGCATTTTGTACGGACCGCATTGAAGAATGTTCTAAACCAGTTCATTGAGGACTGCGGCCGCATTGCATTTTATGCTGTCCACGGTGCCTCAATGCAAACCGCATTGCCATGTTGTGCGGTCCACAGAGCAATTATTTAGAGAGTGGGTAGTCTGAACCCCACCTCTGTACGGACCGTATTGGCATTTTGTGCGGTCCACATTGGTCCTTGTATGGACGCACTACTTTTTGTGCGGTCTGGAATGCATAGATTCAGAGAGTGGGTAGTCTGAACCCCACAACTGTGCAGATAGCATGGGCATTTTGTGTGGTCCGAATTGGCCTCTGTGAGGCCATACTACATTTTGTGCGGTCCGCACTCTACAATAAGTTGATACTGTCTGCAAACATTTTATTTCTTTCAACTATGAACTTAAATGCCTTTCTGAATACTAACAAGCCTAATGGATGTTATTTGCAGACAATGGTGAAATAAAGAGGCAAGGGTTCTAAACAAGAAGGTCGAGGAGAATCCTCCCGGGGAAGGAAACAGAAGATGTTAAGATTGACTCCCCAAGCTCGGAAAAACATTAAAAACACAAGGAAGATCATCAAAGCTACTGATAGGGCTATTGATCAGCTGGGGAGTGAGTACGAGCCCTCCCAGGAGGTATCTTCAGACTTCGTGCCAGAATTTGTCCCTGATTGGCCGGAGTGAAATAGACTAAGAGACACTCCTCCAGCATCCCCAACTGCCCAAGCTTCAGTAAATGTATCTTCTGGGTCGTCTGAGGGCTTAGCTGAAGGCAGTGGGGATGAATACTCCACCTCTCCCACAACTTCATTATCTGGAGAGGGTGCGATCGGAGAAGAGGAGGCAGCAGGAGAAGAAGAGGTAGTAGGAGAAGGGGGTGAACCTAAGGTCGAAGGTGTTGCTAGAACTAAAAATTAGGAGGCGTGGAAAGACCGGTTCGTGAGTGAGGTGGCCTACCATAAATTCAGGGATGGTGGCCTCTCAGGAAATTGATTCCGGAGAGAAGCTTTGTTGATAGAGACCTATTGCCTCACAACCCCAATGTGAGAAGGCAATTTAGGTAGAGAGTAGGCTGGGCATATTTCTTGGGGAACTGTGTGGATGCAACGAACACTTGGTCAAGGAATTCTATACCAATGCTGCCCACATCAAAAAGGGCACCAAAGTGACCAAGGTGCAAAATTTGAAAGTGTTGTTTGGTGGAAAGTCAATAAATGACTACTTGGGTTTCGATGTGGAGGATGAGTTGATGTACTTGGAAAAGATGGAATTAGGTGAGGAGGTCCGTCTTTGGTTGGCAAAGTATCTGGCAATCCCAAGTACACCCCTGATTGGTTGAATGCGGGAGTAAAAAATTTGAGAAGAAGTTTGAATTTCGAGGCCAAGGGGTGGGAAACGTTCGTGTGTAGTAGATTGGACCCAACCACCTATGACAACTCCCTCACTCTTCACCGAGCAGTTTTAGTAGCATCAATCATGGCAGGGTACCCGATTAACGTCGGGAATGTGATGTCTCGGGTGATTACACAGGTAGTAACTGAAGGTGACAGAAACTACCCCTTCCCCAGCTTCTTGACCATGTAACGCAGGGACCTCAAAGTTGAAAAATGGCCATTCGATATCAAAGTCAAAGTGAAGGCCCCGTTCTTATGGTACATCATGAAGGGTGATGACAACTCAAAAGGCAAGACATTCAAGGGAAAACCCACTACTCCAACTGGTTAGTCTAAAGAGCCAGTTGTAGGGTGGCTCCTACTCAGACTGCCTCTACCTCAGTGGACATTCCCTCTGGTCCATCCACTTCAACAGATCCAGATATACCCTCTACCCGACCCTACCCAGTGACTGCACACCGATTGAGCCAAGCTCTTCTCAGCATCAATAACTGGATATGGACAACTTCATCCAAGTTGTTTGTCCTCACCATTATAGTAGCAGCTCAATCGGCACCTCCACCTCCGCAGGTCCTATAGTCTATTGAGGATGCCTTCTAGGAGATTCAAGAAAACTAGAAGAAGATCCTTGATACTCAGAAAGTGCTTACAAAAGCTGTGGATTCTCATGGAAAAGCTCTCAAGGAGCTTTCTAGGGAGGCCAAGAAGATGAGAAAGACGCGGCCTTCGAAGGAGTTGAGGGTTGAGGTTGACAGGTTGAAGGCAGATCATCTGCCTTTGGATTTATTGCTCCAAGACCCTGTGCCAGCAGCCCATTCCCAGCCAGATCAGTCCTAGAGGCCTCCCAAGAGGAGGAGGATGATTCCCTGCACAGATGATGCAGTCATCCAGTTGGAAGACCTACCAGAGACCTCCTCCAGTCAGCCACAGGATGCAGCTCAGGAGCCTGACCAGGTCCAGGTCCAGGCCCAGGTCCCAGCAGCAGAGCAGCAGGTCATAGAGAACCCGTCTAAGGTTCCCGGGCATATTAAGGACCTAAGGACCACTCAGGATCCCATGCAGAGAGATTATCCATAGGGAGTTTCTGTATCCTTTTCCCTTTATTTTGATGTTTATTTTGCGTAGTTGGCATTAAGGACAATGCCAGCTTTGATTTGAGGGTGTAGGCCCTATTTTGATTTGATATGGGTGAATGTATATATTTAACAAATTTTATACTTTCGTTATTTTTCATCTTTGGTATGTATATAATTTTGGTACTTCATTAAATTTTTCGTACTTTTCACTTTGGGTCTGTATATAAATATATTTTACATTACATATATTCATCCTCGTATTGTTTATTCGGTTAAAATCCCCTCTTGTACGTATTCATTCTACTTTCTGCATTTTCTTTTCCATATCTTCTTATTAATGTTCGTAGCTTCTTATTTTGAGTGTTTGCAATAAGCCTTTGGTTTTCTTAATGCCACGGTTCTTTCCAAAGGTGGAGTTTATGTGAACCGGGTGGCTCTTCCCAGTGATGGATGGCGTGACAACCTTCTTAAGGGTTTGAGTTCGTTTTTCTTTTTGCTTTTAGTAGTTAGTGGTTAAGGGTGCCTCAAGAAATGCTTCACTTGGGCCTAACACATTTGCCTTTGATCTCATGGTAAAAAAAAATCGTTGTGTTTAGGACGGTGAAAGTCGTGACCTTGAGACTCTTGCGTTGACCGATAATCATCAAGTGCTTTTTTGAGACCATTATGTGCTCAAACCTGATCTAAGGTCGTTGTGGGCCCCCGACTATGTGTCTTTAGAAATCCCATTGCTTGTGTGGTGAGAAATTGCATTTCAAGTCCAGGTCCCGAGCCATTGGTCTAGAACTTGCCCTGAATGTTTGTTGAGGCGAAATCCTAAGTGAGTTTTTACTTGAGACATGATTATAGGCTCTTCTTGAGCCAAATGATAGCTTTAACACTTCCATAGCCTACCAAAGATAAAATCCCTAGTCAACCCTTTTGAGTCTTAAACCTTTTTCCTTCAAGAACCATGATACAAGCCTTTACCCGTTCTAAAAGATACCCTCTCTTGGCACCCGATATTTCCTTAGAACATGGAAAAAGTATAAGTTTGGGGGGGAGAGATGAGGATTGCAACAAAGTGGTAAAAGGGCACAAAAATGAAAGAAAAAAAAAAGGAAAGGCAATGAAAAAGGAAAAAAAAGCAAAAAGACAAAAAGAAAGTTCAATGTGAAAATGAATAAAAAGGGATTTAAAGAAAAGAAAACAATGAAAGGTATGGAAAGTTTAAAATGGAAAAAAGGTTTGAAAATACATAAAAAAGAGTGACAGTGTGTCTCTCTAACCCCTTGAAAGAAGTGAAAAGACTAAAAATTTTCAAGTGAATTTGTGCCAAAATGAAACAAAAGAAGTGATTAAGGGAAGATGGAACCTACTTAGACCAAACATTGCCTACCGGAACCAAAAACCTTCACTATGTCTCCACAAAAGCCCTATATAATCTCTAGTTAAATGAAGCTTACATCAGTGGTGACTCACATAAGGGGAAAGCATATGTTACTTATAGCCGGACTTGTGATTTCACTTTTTGAGAGA
The DNA here is from genome assembly GCA_026770625.1 of Nicotiana glauca. NCBI lineage: Eukaryota > Viridiplantae > Streptophyta > Magnoliopsida > Solanales > Solanaceae > Nicotiana > Nicotiana glauca. The sequence goes on from MU784590.1 coordinate 47,228, forward strand.
TTAGTGAATTTCCATTAAACTCGTTATGAGTTCCACTATTCTAAAGGTTAGTTTTACTTAAGGAAAGTTGAGGATGTGTGAGTTTGAGTTCCACAATGACTAAAGTAATAGAAAGAGTTCTTTGATGTGCTGAGTCAACTTTTGATGCTCTTATATCACACTTAATCCATGGTGTTTAAAAGATTAAATATTTTTAATGATTCATTTGTATTGAGGTAAATTGTTTGTCCCAATTGATGCTACATGAGGTCACTTTAGGATAGCTGAATTTTCTTGGATTTTCTCTTAAGGGGTAGGTCTTATTTTGTTTGCTTGAGGACAAGCAAAAGCTTAAGTTTGGGGAGTTGATAACTAGGGAATATGATGCATTTTACACTCCTTCATACTCAAGTTTTGATTAGAAATGTGTACAAAATAGTCCCAAAGTCCCACTAGTTGTGCTCGATTGCAGGTTTGATCAACAAGGTGACAAGGTGTCAAAGATCAACTCAAAAAGGAGTGAAACTTGCACAAGTACCAAGACAAGACAAAGCTTGGGCAAAACAAGGCCAGTGCGGCCATAATCCATTCAGTGCGGTCCGCACAAGTGAGGTTCAGAGAGGCTGCTATTCAGGCAAAAAGGCAATACGGACGCATGAGGTTTTGTGTGGTTCTCACTAGGATCAATGCAGTCACACTCGATTTAGTGCAGTCCGCAGAGAGAAGGTTCAGAGAGTTGCCCAGTCCAAGTTTGAAGCCCGATGCAGTCCGCGCTCCATTTCATGCGGACTGTACTAGAAGCCACCGCGGCCGCACTCGATTCTGTGCGGTCCACATTGCCCAAGTTCACAGAGTCATTTATTCAAGTTCAGAGCCCTAGGGCGGCCGCACGTGATTTTTTGCGGTCCGCACTAACCCCGCAGGTGTATTTTTGTTCAAATTTGTAATCTTAATATAAATAGCTTCTTTTCGCATTTTTAGGTATGCAGATAGTTTGTATGTGGATACTCTCTCTATATATATATCTAGCTTAACAAAGAACTGCCTATATCACTTCTCAGACTAAACAAGACTATTATTTCGCTTTGCACATACACGGAGCAAGTTCTAGACATCAAATGCAATGCATAGAATACATACAAACCTCACGCAGACATGGCACATAACTCATTCAGGATTGGTCCTGTCACAACACTCTAGTCAAAGCAGTTAAACAAATTTAAGAATCCATGATTTCAGGTATTTATCCTAGAGTCAAAAATTGAGCCTAAGCGTCACAACCAGAGTACTAACTATTCTCAAGGCTAGGAGTGTACATAGGTCGGATTGGTTCGAATTTTATAATTACCAAATCAAACCACTTGTATCGGATTATTATATCTAAAGACCAAACCAAACCAATACACTCGGGTTTTTCACTTTCGGTTTTTTTCGAATTTTTTTGGGTTTTCGGGTTTTTCGGGTTTTTTTCGGTAAAATCTTTGTAGAAAAACCATATAAATTGTGCTCAAAGTATTTCTTTAATTCTAGTAAGATACAACTATATAAAGTATTTTCGAAGAAAATAATACAAAATATGAGAAGTGTCATAGCATTATCCTAAAATATTCAACAATAAAGACAATAAAATTATGTAATATAAATATTGCTAATTAAAAAG
>MU784590.1:52366-63909 GCA_026770625.1 Nicotiana glauca
CTACAATTCATAAAAGACACTACTAAGAGCATTTTGTCATCATATATATTATCAAAACAACATAAAAATGTGATTATTTAGGGCGTGATTATAGTCAAATTCACCTATTATCAAACAGCAATAATAAAAACAAAACAAATTCTAAATATTAAAACAACTTCTTAAAACAATTAACTAGCATAATTAGATAACGAAAATGGCACGTACTACAACAACAAAAATAGCTAACAACTACTAATATCTACAAGTTCCCACCCCACACTTAAATCATGCATTGTCCTCAGTGCATGCACGATTAGACAAAACAAGAAATAAAAAGATTAAGGTGCAAGAGAACTACCTGATAAAGCAGCGTCTTCATCCTATGAAGCTCTCCACTCTTCATTATGTTCGTCCTCCTCCTCCTCATCATCATCTCCCTCACCATCTGATTGTTATGGCTCAGCCTCAGACTACTCTGGTGTGTTGACATCCTCATAAGTGGGGATTTTGTATCCTTCTCCTACACCAACCAGCTACTGAGCATGAGTATGAGCGGGTATCTCTGGTCCAATTTAGTTAACCCCTCAAATGTATCCAGGCGACCCCCTATCTGCAGCTGCAAATCCATCATCCCATAAAAATGGGCCATGAAACTATCATCACGCGCATTGCGCTCATACCTGTGAATGAAGGCATACCATCCTCATCTTTCAGCCGAAGATTAATGATGTCTATTTGTCGGATGAGTCGATCGATAGTGTGGTCAGATTCAAACTCTTCCTAAACTCCCTCATGTTGTTGGAACTGATTAAGGAAATTAGGAAATGACATTCGATCAATTTTTTTACTCGTTCTCACAGATGCCAATTTTAGCGGATCAGATAATCCACATTCACCCTCTACCCTGTCATAAGGAAATATAACACATGGGTCCTCTCACGGCTCACAAGCGTGTCATGATTGCACGATAGGAGCCATACATTTATCAACTTGAGCCACACCTGAGCCTCCGCCTTCATCTTCTTCTTAGGGAACCTCTTGTGGCAATTTGTTACCTTATCTCGAACCCATGTAGCAATAGAGTCGACCCCAAAAAGCATGTGCCTCAACTCTCTATATGTGGGTCGACGAATGAATTGTTCCAGTGGCTCCATAGGAACATTTGGAGCACCTAAAAAGTCGTATATGGCCTTAGTTGAAAAATCTATCAAGCATCCACGGATTGGCACCAGCTCCTCAGTGTCCTGTGCATCAAAACCCGCATAGAATTCCTTGACTAGGTTGAGATTGATGTCCCTTATGTTCTTAAAAACATAGCTTAACCTCAAATCCTGGATGCTTTTCCAAATTGCCGGATACTTCTCTTTCATGCTGCGTTCCTGGATAACTCTCTCCGGATGGACATGTGTTAGGCCTACAGTTCCTGTACCACTCCCTCGTATGTGGAGGTAGGTATTTATGCAAAACTCCCATTGGACTTAGGGTTGTGAATGCATGGCAGCTACAACTGCCATAGCTTGTGCACCACTCAAACTAGAGGTGGATTCTCCCCTTTTCTTTTCTTTGGAGGAGGTGCGAAGGTCGCCTTTGCTTTAGCTTGGACAACTGAAATGGCTTTCCTTTGTCTGTGTCTTTTCTGGGAGGCATCTTCGTTCCTACACAAATAATCAGTAGTCAGATAACGCTACATTACAAACTAAACACATAATCTTCCCCAACTTGCCGAGGTTACTCAGACTTCACCTCGTATTTTCTTAACATTAGAGTCAAACCACAACACATGGGCTACCCATGAGCTACCCCACACTTAAGATTTTAATGTGGTGCATGACTAAATAACACTAGTTCATTAGTCCTAGAGACTCATGCTCCAAAGGGAACGAGGAATGCCATTGAGGCATTACATCAAACACTTAACAAGCACTAGTGCCATTGGAGTTTTTATGGAAATGAGGGATTACCTCATCCTCCCAAATCGGCTTGAGGGTTCGATACTACCATATATTTTCCTAATCAGAGCACCATTCCTATGAGGTTCATGGGATTGGGGCTCAAAAACTCAAAACTACAATGAAGAACAAATACCAATTTAATACTTGTACCCAACTCAAAATTACAAAGGAAAGAGATCAAATCATACCTATAAAGCTTTGTGAGTAGTAAGTTGTCTGAGAATTTCAGATGAGTGTGAAAGACTAGCAAGCCCGAGCTTGACTTCATTGGGGATGGGAAAGACAACTATGGTAATGTGCTAGTGATTGTGTGTGGTGACCAAGCAATTCTAGTAGTTTGTTTGTGTTCTTGTGAATTTTCTTGTAGAGCTTGTTGTGTGTTGGTTTAAGTGAGATTAGGGCTTGCTTTTTAGTGTGTTCACTATGTGAGGGCATGTATGTGAGGTTAATTTCGACTAAAATAAGGACAAAGAACTTAAAGAGGGCCGAACTACTTACCTGGCGTTAGCCAGGCGTCACCACCCTAAGTCCTGGTAGACCCTGACATTAGCCAAATGTCTCCAGCCTAAGGCCTAGTGGACCCTGGTGTTAGCCAGGCATCGCCAGCCAAAGGCCTAGTTGAGCTTGGATTTATCCTGGCTTTGCTAGCTACAGTGCTCAGTGTACTTCGCATGACGCTTAAACCCTACTCGACTCGCCCAAACTTACCTGAAAACTTGTTAGTAACAAAAAACAAAAAAAAAATCCAACTACACTAAAAATCAACTACGAATTGGGTTGCCTCCCAACAAGTGCCTTATTTAACCTCGTGGCACGATGAATACAATAGTCCATGGGTTTTCTCCCATGCAGTGCCTGATTTAATGTTGCGACACGATGCAAGTAAGCGCATTTAAGGTATGCTCAACATCGGAGGCTCGATCAAATATGTTACTGATATTACCTTTGCTTCATCCATGCCCACATAGTGTTTTAATCTATGCTAATTGAATCTGAACTTGCGAGAGTCATTTTTGGCAGCAATCTCTACAGCACTAGTGGGGTGAATTTCAACTACACGAAATGGCCCTGACCATATTGACTTTAATTTTTTCGGAAATAACCTTAGTCTTGAGTTGTATAGCAATACTGTATCTTTGGGTTTAAAACTACTCAATAATATTATTATCATATATCATCTTCATTCTCTCCTTGTATAATCTTTTGCTCTCAAAATCATGATATCGGAACTCATCAAGCTCATGCAACTTTGTGACTCTAATTGTTCCCGCAGCTTCAATATCAAGATTCAACTGCCTCAATGCCCACAAAGCTCTATGTTCCAACTCCACCGGTAAGTGACACGCCTTCCCAAACACCAACTTGTATGGCAACATGTCGATTGGAGTTTTGAAACCAGTTCAATAAGCCCAAAGTGCATTATCTAACTTTCTTGCCCAATCTATTCTAGTAGCATTCAAAATCTTAGTCAATACACCCTTTATATCTCTATTTGAAACTTACACTTGCCCACTTGTTTGTGGATGATATGGAGTGGCAACCTCGTGGCGTACATCATACTTCTCTCAAAACTTCGAGAAGGCTCGATTACAAAAGTGAGTGCCTCCGTAACTGATTATTGCCCTTGGAGTTCCAAATTGGTGAATGTGTTATTTCTCAAAAAACCAATTACCCCCTTTGCATCATTTGTAGGGATCCACCCATTTGGACATGGATGTACTTGTTGCTATATGAGCTGATGAAAGGCCCTATGAAATCGATTCCCCATACATCAAACACTTCTACATCCTGAATTGGGTTTATAGGCATCTCATGTCGGAGGGAAATATTCCCGTTTCGTTGGCATTCATCACAACCCTTTATCCATAAATGTGCCTTTTTAAACAATGTTGGCCAGTAAATTCCCAACTCTAAGACTTTCGCAGTTATCCTTACTCCCCTAAAATGCTCACCATATGGTGACGCATGACATGCCTACAAAATAAAAGACTGGTCTATCTCGAGGATAAATCTCCGGATCATGTTATCAATACAAATCCTGAATAGATAAGGCTTATCCCAATGATACATGTGACAATCACGAAAGAACTTTTTCTTTTGGATAGAGGAAAGGTCATAAGGAATAATACCGCTCGCCAGCTAGTTTGCAATGCCTGCATACCATGGCGCTTCATCATGACTCATGGCTAATAGTTGTTCATCTGGGAAAGTTTCCAGGATCTGTTCTACCTCAACCTTCTTCTCAGCTCCTTTCAGTCTAGACAAATGCTTAGCTACTTGGTTCTCCATTCCCTTTTGGTCATGGATTTCCAAATCAAATTCTTGCAGCAGTAGCACCCATCGAATCAGATGCGGTTTTGACTCCTTCTTCTCGATTAAGTACCTGAGAGCAGCATGATGAGTATAAACAATTACCTTCGAGCCTATAAGGTATGACCTGAATTTGTTAAATGAGAACACCACTGCCAGTATCTCCTTCTCGGTCACAATGTAATTTAGCTGGGCTCCACTCAGCGTTCTACTTGTGTAGTATATTGGATACATGATTTTATGTTTTTGCTGCCCAAGAACTGCTCCAACAGCATAGTCACTCGCATCACACATCAGCTCAAATGGTTGCTCCTAGTCAGGGGCAACTATGATAGGTGATGTTATCAGTCTCTTCTTCAATTCCTCAAATGCTACCCTACAGTCATCAGAAAATACAAAAGGGTGATCTTTTTCAAGCAATTTACACAAGGGGTTAGCAATTTTGGAAAAATATTTTATAAATCTCCTATAGAAAACGACGTGCCCAAGGAAACTCTTGATTGCTTCGATGGAAGTTGGTGGTGGAAGCTTTTCTATCACATCAACTGTTGCACGATCTACCTTAATGCCTTTACTTGACACTAGGTGCCATAAGACTATACCTTCTTGTACCATGAAATGGCACTTTTCTTAGTTGAGTACCAGATTTTTCTCGATGCACCTATTTAATAATCTTCTCAACTTCATAAAGCAATTATCAAATGAATTCCCCGCCATTGATAAGTCATCTATGAAGACCTCCATTATTTACTCTACCATATTCGTGAAGATGACCATTATGCAACTTTGGAATGTGGCAAGTGCGTTGCATAGGCCTAACGGCATTCTTTGAAAATCATAAATTCCATAAGGGTAGGTGAACAATATTTTCTCTCTGTCCTCCGAGGCAATAGAGATATAATTATACCCCAAGTACCCATCCAGAAAGCAAATGTGGGACCTCCCTGCCAATCTATCCAGCAATTGATAATGGCAGTGGGAAATGGTCTTTCCGGGTAGCCAAGTTCAACTTCCTGTAATTCATATAGATTCTCCAACCTGTGACTATTCGTGTAGAGATCAATTTGTTCTTCTTATTTTTCACTACCATCATACCTCCTTTTTTTGGCACACACTGAACTGGACTGACCCAGTTGTTATCAGAGATGGGGAATATGATTCCCGCATCTAACCACTTAATCACTTCTTTCTTCACTACTTCTTTCATGTTGAGGTTCAGCCTTCTTTAATGTTCTCTGGAAGGTTTGTGCCAATCTTCTAGTAAATCTTATGCATACAGAAGGTCGATATGATACCCTTAATGTCTCAATGGTCCAACAAATTGTAGTTTTGCACTCTGTATGTACCTAGAAAAGTTATTCTGCCTGCACTTCTAACAAACTAGATAAGACAATAACAGGTAAAGTTGAGTTAGGTCCTAAGAAGGCATACCTGAAATGAGGTGGCAATGGCTACCGTTCCAACTTTGGTAGCTCTTCTATCGATGGCTTAGCTGGAGGAGTTTTTCTTTTCTCTAAGTGCAAAGGCTCAAATTCGAGCTCCCTTCTCCAAAAACTTTGGCCTTCAAGAGTAAGTACCCACTATGCCAAGTCTTCTCCATTGGCTTTACTAAGTTCATGAGACAGGCTGTTAGAGGGTCGTTAGTGTTCAATGTCTCATCTTCCTCCTCCAAAATTACATCCATGGCATGTATTAGAGAGAAATTAGCAAATTCACTTGGTCGCCGCATAGATTTCTGCACGTTGAATATTATCTCTTCATGATTTGAGCGCTCTAGTTTCACAATCAATTAAAGCTCTCCTAATGTCCAAGAATGGTCTTCCCAAAATTATGGAAATTTCCTCGTCAACCTGACAGCCAAGAATGACAAAATCTGCTAGGAACACAAACTTCCCAACCTATACTAATACATCATCTAGAATACGTACTCTTCACTGTCTGGTCAACCAGATGTAGTAACATAGACGTGGGTCTAGCTCTTCCAATCCCTAGCCTTTTGTAGATATCCAGGGGCATAAGTTTTATGTTTGCCCCCAGATCACACAGTGCCTTAGCAAATGCATAGTTGCCTATTGTACATGGGATTGTGAAACTCCTTGGTTCCGATAGCTTCTTAACTATGGGTCTCATCATAACAACACTGCAAGTCTGAGTCAGTGTAATCGTGGCCAAGTCTTTAAAGTCGAACTTGCGGGACATCAAGTCCTTTATCATTTTCGCATAACCAAGCATCTCCTTTAAAGCATCAAACAATGGAATGTTTACCTGAATTTGCTTCAACATCTCCAAGAATTTCTTGTACTGCTCATCTTTCTAATACTTGGCCAATCTCTGTGGGAATGGTGCTGGAGGTCGCTTCTTCCCTGTGATTTGATTTTTTTATTGTTCAGGCACTACTTCTACTATCATTTCCTATGATACCTCAGTCTCTTTCACAACCTCTTTTTCTTTGTTGGCATTATCTTATGCATGTTGTACCATCACTTCAGTTAACCCTGCTGAATCATCTATCTCAATGGGTACTGGCACCAGTGTCTTAGTAGGTCTGCTTTCACGAGCAATTTCTTGCTCCAGATCTAGGTCTTTACCATTTCGTAGACTCACTGCCATAAGCTGTTTTGGGTCCTGCTCTTTTGGATTGATTTGTGTGTATGCACGTAACTTCCCTTTGGGATGATTATTTAAAGCCATCAAAATATATCCTAATTGAATCTCAATATTCTTTATTGCTAATTCATGTGAGTCTACTCTTTCAGTCATTTTTTTAGCGGACTCAATCAATTATTGCATCATTCCCTCAAGTTTAGCATCATGTCTCACAATCTATTATTGTTGCGGTTATTGATAAGCACGTTGCCGATTTTGCTGGTTGTAACCCTGTTGCATTTGATAAGGCACCACTTGACCCTGTGGTCGCATAGCCCCAAGATTGGTGTTGCTGTTGTACTGCTGCTGAGCTGGTCTATATTGTTGATTTTGCTGACCCCAATTCTGACCACCTCGCCTATGTCCCCATAGTTGGCCACATAGTTCATATTTTTCTTATATTGCTGGTTATCACCTTCCGCACTCCATGAGCAAACGTGTGGTTAATTAATGCATGATGTACATAAGACCCCATTAGTTGCATCAATTATGTGTAGATGTTTCTTCAAGACTGATTCATCAACCTTTTTGGTGAGGATACTCATCTGTGTCACTAGAGTGGCCATATTTTCAGCTATGGAGTTAGTTGGGTCTAAAGCCATTGAGTGAACTACAGGAGTGATTAGAAAGTTTCTTGTTGTCCATCCTAAGTTTTGGGCCATCTTGTCAAGTAGGATCTTGCTTTCTCTGAATATTTTGCTTAAAAATGCTCCACCTTCTGGAGCATCAACATTGGCCTTCAAGTTATCTGCCAATCCCATGTAAAACCCTGCCCTAACATTTGCCCCCGAATGCCATGATGTGGACACATAACCAGTAGACCCTTGAGCCTCTCCCACGTTTCTTGTAATGTCTCTGTTGGTTTCTTTCTGAAACTTAATATCTCATCAATTTGTTGAGCAGTCTTATTAGGTGGGTAGAATTTGTTCACAAATTGCTTGACTAATTCTTCCCAAGTAGTGATGGAGTTTATGAGGAGTGAATTAAGCCAAGACTGAGCCACTCCCGTAACTGAGAATGGAAACAACAACAGCCGTATTGCTTTAGGTGTTATATTATGTTGCCTTTGCGTGGCACATATCGACAAAAAATTCTTCAGATGGTGCTTAGGATCTTCAAGGTATTACCCTGAGAACAGTCCCTTGTTCTGCAACAAATGTAGCATGTTTATGATTTGGAATGATTCGTCTTGTATCTGAGGGACTCCAATTTCCTTTTCCTTTTTCTTTGTCTTTTTTCTTTTACTTCTTATTTCGTTTCTTCTCTAATATTCATTTACCGGTGACTTTGTCTAACCGTTTTTCTTCTATTTATTCTGTTTTTATTTTTTCGCTTTCTATCCTTTTTGCACACAAGTTAAACTCTAAAAAAGATCTATTCATAAGCAAAGCAAAATACACTCTGATTTGGGGGAAAAATTCATAATCGAAAAATCTTCCCATGCAGGAAAAATTGGGGTATTGAAATTGTAACTGAAAAAATTCTTCTCAGCTTATATTCATTTTTCTTTCGTTTGCTCTTCCTCCCACACATAAATTATACTTTCAAGAAAAATTTATATATATATATATATATATATATATATATTTATTTATTTATCACGCCCAACTATGCCTTATAAAAAGGACTAAGTGGTCGTTGAAAATATAATCCGATCTACAAGTCTGGAGTCGAATACCACAAAGAACTAAGGATTAGCTACAGTTGTTCAATATTGCTAAAAAGACAGGCTCGAACAATTCCTATGCTATAAATATTAAGATTCTTGTATCTAATTAACTAACAAATTAAATTAATAGATTAACACTAAAGACACTTCGGGTTGGAGACAAAATTAAGGAGGTCAAGAACTATGATTTTCCCTATTGTCGGAATTCTTCCCGTTATATTTTTTATAAATTTGCCTAAGTCTTCTCTACCGATCATGAGCACTCTGGCGGTCGTAACTCTCTCCCGAGTAATTACAATAATTTACTAGATATATTCTCCCGAATTACACTAGTTGGCATTAGGTACAGCTCATCGGATCACATCCAAGGTTTCGTTATCCCTAATCCCACATTTAAACCCTCTGTATTGATACCTCATATATGTTAGGAGTGATGTTGTTCAACAACTACCTAAATATGTACTCTCTCCCGAGTATTACACACTAAATAGGCATAGTCGATTGAGAGCTCTTCAACCAACCACAATAATAACATAATTGAACAAATAGAGAAAGTACTACAGCAAATAACGTAACAAGAAAATCATCCTCCAATAGGTTCCATCAAAACCCTAGATAACAAATTAGCTATTCATAATAATATGCATAACTACAATACTAGAATTCATAACCGATAATGAAAATAGAAAGAAGGAAGTAAAAAACTCGTAGAAGAATTCTTCGCCTTGCTTCTAGCGTGTTATTTCCTCATTAGGTCGAATCCCCAGTCTCCTTAGCCTCCTTAGGTCTAAATTATTTCAAAAGTATGTCCCCGTTTTCAAAATAGCATTTTCTATATGTATTTATACTAAGTAGGGTCAAGCCCAAACAAAATACCTTTTCCTACGCGAAATAGGACACACTCTGTAAAATTTGCACTACCACGCCGCATGGGGCGACGCACCATGCGATGTGCTTACGGGGAAGTTCAGAGAGCTGATTCTGATAGGCTGCAAGGAATTTCCACAGGTGCGGCGCGTGTCGTGCCGCTTCATGCGCCTCGATAGTGGAAATTCACAAATATACAAAACATGAAAGGTGTAGCCTTTTCAAATAGCTTTCCAATGATATATTGTGGAGCCCAAACGGAGTTCTGAGCAAAATGTTATGCATATTTTACTAGAGAATGCGCTGTATGCCCGCTCGATTCTCCGTTTCGTTCTTAACTATCATCCGTTGATCCTCAAATATGATCCGGGCTTAATTCCTTGGGCTTTTACTCAGACTTCAAAGCTCCAAATCATTTGAATTTATTTCATAATATCTACATAGCTCGGAATCACTCCTACAAGGCATAAAATATATAATTAGTTCAAAACACTAGCGAAGCTCAAACTCAATTAAAGTGTAGTAAATTAGAGTGTAATAAGCGATTAAAATACGCAATTATAGCCTATAATCACACACACACACACATATACAGTGGCAGAGCCACATTCACATAAGGGGTGTCAACCGACACCCATTCGTCGGAAAATTACACTGTTTAGCTCGGTAAATTTTTTATTATATGTATATAAACTATATCACCCCTTGACTTCTTGGTGAGTTTGTTTTTTTATATTTTGACTTCCCTTAATGAAAATTTTGGCTCCGCTACCACACACACACACACACACACACACACACATACAAACACACACACACACACATATATATATATATATATATATATATATATATATATATATATATATATATATATATAGATAGATAGATAGATAGATAGATAGATAGAGAGAGAGAGAGAGAGAGAGAGAGAGAGAGAGAGCAAAATACACTCAGATCGGAATAAAAATCTATCGCCGAAAATTTTTTTTCGCCGAAAAAAATAATGTCATTGAAATTTCGATGATCACCATTTTATGTTGCTTGTGACCAAAACAAAAAGAAATAGAATGAAATAACAAAAAAAAATGAGAATAATAAGAAATAAGAAAAAGGATAAGAAAAAGAAGAAAGAATAAAAAAATACTATAGATACATGTGGCAACGCGTGTAGTTCACCACATGCCAAGAGTCTAGTTGTCTAGTTTTAGAGTGGTATTTATTCCATTCAAAAAACGTTTAGGTGGATAATAGGATTCCCACAAAGATAAAATGTGTAGTTGAAAATTGGGGTATAGGTGAGGGGGGTACTTCCTATATTTTTTCGTGAATATACATTAATTAGTAATCGTATAATTATAACTAATATTGTAAAAATAATTTATATTTATTTTTTAAATAAATAATATTTAGTTTAGATACTTACAAAAACTAAAAATATACGTCTTATAAGAAATTATGGAATTTATGATTGATAAAATAAATTAATATTTATAAATATAGTATCATAACATTATTCAAATATTTGAAAAAACTAATCTATCAATTCTAACTATAAAATGAACAAGATGCAACGTGAGACAAAACTACTAAAATAAGTAAATTGGAACCATGAATATAATAATTTTAAAAAAATATAAAAATAGTTTAACATATGTCAAATTTCAACATAATAATAGTAAGTCCCACTGCAACTTAAGATTAGGAAACATGATAAGTTTTTAACCACATTCAATAACAGAATTCTACTTTAATTGAATCATTCATTATATGCCTATTTATTAATGACTCATTATATCTATATTAGGAGGTGTAGTTTTAAAATATAGGATAATAAAATAAATATAAAATAAAATATAAGCAATTACAAGGAATCACAAGATGTAAAGATAGAAAAATAAAAGATAAATAATGTACAAAGAAAAATATATTTAAAATTTCAAAAGAAATTAGAAAGTAAAAATAAAATTAAAATTAAAAAATTAAAATAATAGAAATAAAAAGTTATAAAGAAAATAAGTTAAAATAAAAACAAAAAAGAAAGAAACTAAAAAACAACCTTGTAATTACATAGTATAATTACCACCAATTCTCCCCCCCCCCCCCAAAAAAAATGG
>MU784590.1:64016-135881 GCA_026770625.1 Nicotiana glauca
CCCCCCCCCCCCCAAAAAAATTGGAGAGTATAATTATACTCCTCCAATTACACCCAATTTCATGTTGACCAAGTAATTACTTGACCAAATAAATATGCCAAATTGTGTAATTACACCTAATTACATTCAAATTCATTTCCAATGTGGCTTTCCAAACAGACTCTTAGGTTACGAGTCTTTATTATTTGGTAAAATTCACAGTACCCATTTACCTAATATCAAATGTAAAAATACTTACTTAAAGTTATATTTGGGTAAAAAAAAGGTTTAAATTTTTGAAATTGATGTATGTTGATCCTATATATAGCTAGCTCAATAAAGGAAAAAATTGTACCCCCTAAAATTCCAATCATCATTCAACATGTTCAAATTAAACTAATTTGCAGTTCTATATGTTCAACTTTTGTGATGACCCAAAAGGTCATCTTGTATTTTAGAACCCAATTCGGGGGCTCCGAGGTCTTCAAAACCTTATTTTCTTTTTCGTCAATTTGCATGCGCAGTCCGGGCGCAGTTTCGAAAAGCCTTTATGTGAAAATTTGAGAAAATATTAAGTTTTACCTTTAAAATTGATTTTGGTTGATTTTAGTCAATATTTTGAGCAAACAGATCTGGACTCATAATTTGACGGTTCTGAAGGGTTCGTAAAAAATATGGGACTTGGGCGTATGCCCGGAATTGAATTTGGAGGACCCTAGTCCGAGAAATAAATTTTTGATGAAATTAAACTGAAAAAATAATAGTTTTTAGAAATTTAATAATGCTTGATCTTGTTGGTATCGGGCTCGCATTTTGGTTCCGGAGCCCGATATAGGTTTGGTATTTAAGTCATGTCTGTGAAATTTGGTAAGAAACAGAGTTTATATGACATGATTCGGACCCTCGGTTTTGAAAATAGAAACTTTAAGTGTTCTTGAGAATTTTATTTACTTTGATGTTAAATCCGTAGTTCTGGATGTTATTTTGGCGATTTGATCGCAGGAGTAAGTCTGTATGATGTTGTTAGACTTGTGTGTATGTTTGGTTTAGAGCCCCGAGGGCTCGAGTGAGTTTCGGATAAGCCACGAGGTGTTTTGGACTTAGAGATTTCTGTTGTTTTGCTAGTGTAGGTGCACAAGTGTATCCTTCTTTGTGTTCGCTAAGGAACTCTCGCGAACACGAAAAGTAGGTTTGTCTGGAGGAGAAATCCTTCTACTCGAACGCGAGGCTCTGGTCGCGAATGTTAAGCGTTAGGGGCATTAACCTTCGCGAACACGACCAGTCTATCCCGAACACGAAGAATAGGAATTGGGGGAGGGCAATGATACACTACGCGAACGCAACAAGAGGCTTGCGAACGCAAAGGATAGGGGATATACCTTTGCGAACGCAAAGGTTAATAGGACCGCTGCTTCGCGAATGCAACTGGCTTCTCGCGAACGCAAAGAAGACCTGTCCAGTGATTTTAAAACAGAACCTAAGTTGGTATTTGCTCAAAATTTCATATTTCTTCTATTAAAACTCGACCTTGGGCGATTTTTGAAGAGAGATTTCAACACCAAATCATAGGTTTGTGTTCTTAAACTTATTCCTTTCAATTTCCATCAATACCCATTTGATTTCTCTGATGTTAAGCAACCCTCACTTCCAACCAAGAGGTTGTGAGTTCGAGTCTCCTCAAGAGCAAGGTGAGAAGTTTTTGGAGGGAAGGATACCGGGGGTATATTTGGAAATAGCCTCTCTACCTTAGGGTAGGGGTAAGGTCTGCATACACACTACCCTCTCCAGACCCCACTAAGTAGGATTATACTGGGTTGTTGTTGTTGTTATTGTTGTGGTTACCCATTAGATTTCTAGGCCTAAATCTTGTTCATTAATGGTAGAAATTAGGAATTTTGGGAGAATTGAGAATTTTAAAAATTTGGGAATTCAGACCTTGATTTGGGGTCGGATTTCGAAACTAATTATATATTTGGTCTCAGGGGTGAATGAGTAATCGGGTTTTGGTTCGAACGTTGAGTTTTAACCAAGTGGGCCCGAGGGGTCAAATTTTTGACTTTTCAGGGAATTGTTGGGAAATCTATAATTGCGCATTAGAATTGGTTTCTTTGGCTTTAATTAATATTAATAAGTTAATTATGAAGAGATTCAGGCGGATTGGATGTGGAAATTAAGGAAAAAGCGGTATTTGAGGCTTGAGTTTGGCCGTGGAATCGAGGCAAGTGTTGTGGCTAACCTTAACTTGAGGGATTAGGTATTGTTGCTTTATTTGCTACTTGTTTATTTGTTAAGTACGACGTATAGGTGAGGTTGCGAGTATCTATACGTTGTTGTCGGGTCATAGCATGTGAGTGAGTCTCATACTTGTGACTATTGTGTTTCTTTATTCGTATTGTTCTTGTTTAGACTGGTTATCATTCCTATTTAACAAGTTTTATTATGTTTGTTCTAGCTTTGGATATTGGTTGAGTATTGGTTCAAGTTGAGATTCATGTGATGAAGTTAAGTGATGAAGCAAAATTGTTTAATTATGATGCCCTTGCCAGGTTGTTATTGTTTATGTTATTTGCTTATGTGGTGAGGAAAAGTGATAAAGCATGAAGGGTGATGTCGTGCACATTTTTATTGTTCATATGGTGAGGTTGAGTGTTAAAGCACGAAGGGTGATGCTGTGTACGTATCCATTATGGTGAAGCTGAGTGGTAAAGAACGAAGGGTGATGCCGAGCACGTTTCTATTATTGATTACCCGTGAGGTTGAGAGTAAAAGCACGAAGGGTGATGCCGTGCATTATTTTATGTTGCCGTGTTTATTTGTTATTATCGGTTCAAGGTGTTTTAGCTGTTAAATTCCTTTTACTACTATGATTCTTTATTTTGGTATTCGCATATCATGTTGCCCTTCCCGTTAATTTCTGCTTAGCTTCTATTAATTGTTATTCTGTTAGTATACTGTTTAATTGAATAGGATTATATTATTATCAATGTCCTAACCTCGTCACTATTTCGCCGAGGTTAGGCTCGACACTTAACAATACATGGGGTCGATTGTACTTATACTGCACTTTGCACTTTCTGTGCAGATCCCAGTACATGACCATACTGATCAGAGTTTGGGGTGATGTGTTCAGTCCACAGGAGACTCAAGGTATATCTGATGATGTTCGCAGACCCTGGAGTCCCCTTCCCTCTATTTTAGATTCTTGTTTCCATTTATTCCGAAAAATAGATGTATTTTCTTTGAAACCAGTATTTGTAGAAATCCTTAGACGTTCGTGGATTATGACACCAGATCATTGGGGTAGTTGTGTTTTAGAGTTTTAAACTGTTACAAAATTTTCGCATTTCATATCTATTTAGTTTTTAATTATTATTTATTATTATTTGGTTATTGATTAATGTGTTAGAACCATAATTGTTGGCTTACCTAGTATTCAAGAGTTAGGCGCCATCACGATCCCGAAGGTGGAAAATTCAGATCGTGACAACTTTTCAGTTTTAACAATAATACATAGCTTTTGAAGATATAAAAGCTATTTTCAAGTTCATTTTATTAGACAGAAGATAATCTTCTTTCTTTCTTGCGATCTATATATATATATAAAAGCACGAAACCTCACAGTGAAATATTAGTAAACCTTTTTAGCCTTTAAATAAATTTTAAATGGGATAAAATTAATATTTAATTATTTTTCCTAATATTTATAACTTTTAAATCATTAAAATACTATGTTCAAAGTATTAACTTAATTGTCTATTTTTATTGATTACTACATAACAAATCATAATATACATGGTTATTAAGACAAAAATAATATTCTAATTTCAAATTATTAATAGAATTTTTTGTATACGTTATTTAATTTTTTACTTAAATACATTTTATGAGACAAGATCATGAATAAATGAATATAATTCATTACGTGTGTGACAATTTCATGATCAATATTTATTATTTTCAAGAACTCAATTTTTTACTTAATATTTATTTTGTGACTAAAATCATGCTTTAAATATTACTTATATATATTTTAAATTATTCACATCAATATAGGATACACGCGTAATGTGTGTACCATTAAACTAGTTATTTTAAAATGTCTGATATCTACGCTTCCTTTATCTTTTAAAATACTTCTTTTTTAACTTTACGTTGTGAGAAGTATCCGTAAAAACTGCATTCAGTTTCCCCAGGGATAATAATGGGAAGATAAATAAATACTACACACAGATTAAACTTTAATCAAATGGTACCCCGAACTAAATGTTTATGTGTTTTCAAGCAAATGATGAGATGTACACTAATCAAGAATTATTCCATTAAATTCCCAATTTAAACTCCAAAATCCAAATCACCAACCCAATAAGCAATTAATCCTCGTTGTTTAAGGTTGGCAATTATACCTAAAACTTTATTTTAACTAAAAAAGTGATATCAATTTCAATTTCAATTAAAAATTATAATTAGGGGGATGTTACAGCTCAGATCTTATCCTCCACTTTCTTTCTTTGGCCCAGTCAACATCATAGCATAAAACGAGGAAAAACGGATAATTGCACTTTTGGTCCCTTAGTTTTTGTTAAATCCTGATTTTAGTTCTTGTAATAGTTGGCTTAGCACATTCAACCTTTTCCTTTTTGCTATCAACACTATTATGAGAACTACAGAATATTTTTTACTAGCTAGCAATAAGCATAGGAGAGTAATGCATTATAAATATCAATGTGAAATAGGTGTTAGAAAAATATAACAGAATATAGGAACGAAATAATTAGGCTTTAATAGTGTAGTCACTGTCCTTAAGGAATTTAAGCCTCCCAATATCGTTGCTGCAGGGATTATGACAGAATTCCTCCAGGATTTTACAAAGCCCCTGAAATCCGAGCACCTACAATTAACTCGAATTTCTACTTGAACAAATTTTGTGAATTGAGGATAGCAGAAAAGAAAAAGATATTTTGTTGCTTTTCCTGATGATTTTGTTTTGGAGAGGCAAAGGGTATTTATAAGCCCTTTAGGTGTCTGTTAGGACTAACAGACTCAACCTTTGCCAATAGACACTTTTTTAAAATAAAAAGTTACCTCTTTTCAAAATCAAAACCTTTGCCAATAGGCACCTTTTAAAAATAAAAAGTCACCTCTTTTCAAAATCAAAATCTTTGCCAATAGGCACCTTTTAAAAATAAAAAATCACCTCTTTTCAAATACTCCCATCAAAACACTAACTAATATAATAATCTCCCACTTAGTTAGTGATTGATGTTGTTTATAAGATTCATGCGTATAGTAGGTATCTTTCGATTTAAACCTACTATTTGTATAAACTATTCAAGACCTTGTTGAAATTGATAGTTGGATTAAGTTCTATTAAACCACAATTCTTATTTGACAAGACGGAAAAGCTTTATACACATAAATCATACCAACTTCACAATTTGTTCATCGTGAGTTTTAGCACCCAATTATGGCCTTGTGCTACTTCCTGAATTCATAAACACTTATCAAGTTTTGTATACCAAACTTTGATCGAAGCGGCACCACTTCTTGTGTTTATATAGGTGAAGATTTAACCAAATCCTTAACACGTACTTCTTTAGTTCCTAAACCGAACTCTGCTTCTTCATTAAGAGTAATTTTATACTCATCCTCCTTTTCTAGGTACTAATTTCCAGTACCTGCTATCCGTCACAACTATAACTTGTTATTACATTTTAAACATTTAATATTGTTGAACAATAAGAAAGGTAAGGTTCCTTTTACTAGTGACAAATTTAAATTACCTTAGACCCATAGCACTTGTTGTGCTTATTATCATATCCCTCGCGAGTCCTTTAGTGAATGGGTCAGCAAGGTTGTCTTTAGACTTGATGTACACAACAATAATAATTCCATCCGAAATTAATTGTCTTATGTGCTCATGTCTTAAAGCAATATGTCTAAATTTTTCATTGTATATTTTGCTAAATGTCTTAGGCATAGTTGCTTCACTATCACAGTGCAAGAGAACAACTGGCATTGGTTGTGGCCACAACTTTATATCTAGCAACAGATTTCTCAGCCATTCTGCTTCTCTTCCTGCAGCTGCTAAAGCAATAAACTCAGATTCTATTGTGGAATGAGTAATACACGTCTGTTTCTTAGAAGCCAACGAAATTGCTCCTCCACCTAAAGTAAATATCCACCCAGACGTTGACTTGTTATCACCAACACTAGTTATCCAACTAGCATCACAATATCCTTCTATCACTGAAGGAAATCTGTTATAATACAAGGCAAAAGTTTTTGTCTTTTTCAGATAACCCAGTATCCTTACTATACATTTCTAGTGATCGCCACTTGGATTGTGAGTATACCTTGACAATTTACAAATCGCAAAGGCACTATCTGGCCTAGTACAATGCATAACATATATTAAACTACCAATTGCACTAGCATAGTCTAATTGACTAACAGATCTTTTGGAGTTCTCAACCATCTTTCTAGAAGCATCAAACGAAGTATTAAATTCTTTAATACCCAAATGATTAAATTTGAAAAGAACCTTGTCAATATAATGATACTAGCATAAGGCAAAACCCCCACTATGTCTTTTAACTTTAACACCTAAGATAGTATTAACTTCTCCCAAATCTTTCATTTTGAATTGAGAAGTTAAATACTTCTTAGTTTCATTTATGCCTTGCATGTTAGTTNTTAGGTCCTAACTTAGTCCTTTTAGGATCTGAAATTCTATAATAGGCTAAACAGCCCCATACCTTTAAGAAATTTAGGTTAGGCTTTTTTCCTTTCCATAATTCATATGGTGAAACCTTAAATTTCTTTGAAGGAACTCTATTATGCACAAAACAAGCTGTTAACAAAGCTTTCCCCCCACAAATTCGTTGGTAACTTTGCATGTAAAAGCATGACATTAACCATATCTACCAACGTTCTATTTTTTATTTCAGCAAGACCATTTTGTTGTGGGGTATACGGTGCACTAACTTGGTGAATCAAACCATTTTCTTCACAAAATACAGAAAATTCATTCGAAAGGTATTCACCTCCTCGATCACTACGTAGGATTTTAATCTTTTTTTTCAATTGATTTTCAACTAATGCTTTGTAACTCTTAAACATATCAAATGCTTGATTTTTTATTTTCATTAAGTAAACAAGTGTATATCTAGAATAATCATCTATAAAAGTAATAAAGTATCTATTTCCACCTCTAGTTAAATGACCATTCAATTCNTAACATAAAGACATACGATCACTCCATAGTCATTTGTGAATTTGGAATAAATACATTTATCAGCTCCGTTATGTTTAAAACCATTTGATAATATAACACTATTAAATTTTTCATGCAATTATTTTGGAGCTTGTTTTAATCCATACAAGGACTTAACTAATTTACAAACTTTTTTCTCATTTTCAGGAAGCACAAACCCTTCGGGTTGCTNTATAAACTTAACATATCAAAAATTAACATGTGAAAGTCTAGCATGCCATAAATTAATAGATGACTCAATCATACAAGCAGAAACTTCAAATTTATTAATACTTAATTTGAACATGCCCTCACAAGAGTAGCCTTGTCCTACAAATACACCATTCTTAGAGAAAATAACCTTTTCTGCCTCTATAACAGTTTTGAGGCCTTTCTTACTTAATAAACTTGCAAAAATTAAATTCTTCCTAACATCAGGTACATGATAAACATTAATTTAAATCAACTTCTTTCCAGAAGTGAATTGTAGTTCAACTGTTCCTTTTCTAAAGACCTTGGCGGTGTCATGATTTCCCACTAAAACCTTTTCATCACCTGTTGCAACTTCATAATGTTTGAAGAAACTCTTATCATTGCATACATGAACTGTAGCACCGGAATCATACCACCAATCTGCAGATTTCATAGTTGCTGCCATGTTGCATTCAGTTACCATACTCAGAGTCAAGTTGGTAAAGGCAGAAATCATAGCAACAATATCCGAAGAAGAAGCTTGTTGTTGTTCAACATTATTTACCCTCTTATGTCCAGCATTTTCTTCATTTTTCTGTCTCTTACGAAACCTGCAATCTCTCTTAAAATGACCCATTTTTCCGCAAGTATAACACGGACCTTTCTTAATGTTAGAAGAATTTTCCTTCGGAGCAGCCTCAAACTTTCTCTTCTTTCCAGCCTTGTTTCCAGATTTTCCTGAGTTGTTTGCCTTACTAGACTCAACATAATTCACCTTTGAACTAGTTTCCGCAGCATATTTATTTTTACGTTTTCGTGACTCTTTTTCAATCTGAATATGCTTTGTCAACTCGTCCACATTAAAGTCTTCGGAAGAATGTAATAATTTCTTCCTATAGTCATTCCAAGTGGCTGGTAATTTTGCAAGTATAGCAGGCACTTGAAGAGATTCAAAAACATCGACTTTAAAATCTTTGAGTCTAGATATCAAAACCAATAGCTCATCAACCTGTTCCATGACAGATTTCCCATCTACCATTTGAAATTCAAAAAATTTCATTCCAAGGAATCTGTCCGTTCCTTGCTTCACAGCAGTATATTTCTGTTCCAAAGCTTTCCAGATTTCTTGTGGTGATTTGTGAGGACGGAACACATCATATAAATGATCATAAAGTGAGTTTAAAATAAAACCTCTACAGCGCACCTCATTATCTTCACGTTTTTTGCGTGCCGCCTTAATTTCGTCAGAGTCTTCAGCAGTAGGTTCTGGCATTGCAGTAAGATCAGAACTCAGCAGATATGCTATTCCCAACTCCGTGAAAAAAGAACAACAATTTGTCTTTCCAACGGGTGAAATTTGAGCCATCAAATCGATCCAGTTTGAACACTTCGAACATCTTGTTGAAACCAGAATCACTACCAGAAGCCTCCATTGCAGTGTTGTTAAATTCCTTAAGATTGTTTGAAAAATATAACAGAATATAGGAACGAAATAATTAGGCTTTGATAGTGTAGTCACTGTCCTTAAGGAATTTAAGCCTCCCCATATCATACTCAACCTTTGCCAATAGGCACTTTTTTTAAAATAAAAAGTCACCTCTTTTCAAAATCAAAACCTTTGCCAATAGGCACCTTTTAAAAATAAAAAATCACCTCTTTTCAAAATCAAAACCTTTGCCAATAGACACCTTTTAAAAATAAAAAATCACCTCTTTTCAAATACTCCCATCAAAACACTAACTAATATAATAATAGGAGCCCCTCCAAATGGAGCTTTAATCTCAATACAAATGGTTCTTTGTTAGAAAATCCTAAGGTTTGAAATATATACGGTGCTTTCAGAAATAGTAACGATAACTAGATCTTAAAATATATTAAAGATATTCCTATAAACGCTAGTACCAAAACATAACTCTTGATATTATTTCGCAGATTAAAAATTGTAGTGAAAAATAATATCCCTTGAAAATCAATGTGAATACTAAAGAAATAACGTATTTTCCTAGCAACAATCAATTTTAAATGAATACACACAGTTAAAGCAAAGGTTGGGGAGCCGCATATTCAGACATAACTACAACGAACAGAATAAGGTTGCAGACATATTAGCTAAGAAATGAGCTAATAAATATTTTTTTGAGCATATTATTTTCCTAGAAGTCCCTCTCGTGTTTACATATGAAGCTATTATGACAAACAAATTAGGAACTAGTTTTGTAAGACATTTCGAAGTTCTGTAAGTGAAGAATCCATTCTAGGTGAACAACTAGACCAAAGAGACCATATATTTTGTTATAAAACATATTAACTATTGATATTTTTATCTTTGAAATTAAAAAAGCACACTCAACCTTCAAAAAATGTGTGTTTTTGTTTCGTTAAAAAGGAAATATGTGATATTTAGGCAATTTAGAACTATACATGCTCAAATATGGAGCAATAGTACGGTTTAATAAACACATTAGTAAGAAATGATTTAACTGTTAGTAACAAATGCGTGGGATAATAGTGGGTATATTGTTATTGTTGTTGTAAAATTGAAGAGTAGAAGGATCAAAAGTGCACATATTAATTAATTAAAATTTAATTTTGATTAATCAAATATTATAAGAACCAAAATAAGAATATGTCGCTATTTGGGGGAGTAAAAATGCAATGTTATGGGATCCTATAAGGTGGCAATGTGGGGGTTGGGGGGTGGGGGGCGCTTCTTCAGTATATTTAAGTAATCCAAAATGTCAAAGTCACACTGTTTTCTTCTCCGCCCATAGTTTTTTTTCTTCTTCTTCTTCCCGAGATCCCAATGCTCTTTCTCTGTTTTTCTCTTATCACCGTTTTTTAATTTTTCCTGACATAGCCCTTTCTTCCCTCTTTCTTTTGCTTTTATCTATATCGCAATGCTAATTGGGGTTCATTCTTTTAGCTTTTCACCTATGAAATTTTCTTTTACACGCATCTCTCCTTGGTGAAATTACATTTTTCCTGGAGTTTGGATTTAATTGGGATAAAGGGCGTACTGGGGATTTTAATTCCTGTGCGAAGAACACATAATTCGATTCGTAAAATTGTATAAACTTGATAACTTTGAGCTGAAATCTGTATTTTCTAATCTGGGTTTGGCTCAGATTGATTAGAAAAATTGTGTATTTTTTAGAAGAAAAAAAAGATGGTGACAGTGAATCTTGGAATGCTCCATTATGTTTTGGACCATGTATATGGCGCGTTATTGCATAGAACAAAAATAAGCCCACCATTCTTTTCTAGAGGGTGGGGAGGTACAAAGCTTGAACTGTTAGAGAAAATGATTAAGCAGTTGTTCCCTGAAATTGAAGGACAAAATTGGCCTCCTACATTGGTGCAACCTGTTTGGAAAACTGTTTGGGAATCTCAATCAGCTACTTTGAGAGAAGGGATTTTTAGAACTCCTTGTGATGAGCAGCTGCTTGGTACATTGCCTCCTGAGAGTCATATGGCAAGAGTTGCTTTCCTTTCCCCCAAATACACGCCGCCTCATAAGATGGCCTGTGTTGTTCATCTTGCTGGTAATAATGCATATGCTATTCTTTTTCTGGATTTTAAAAAAAAAAATATATGTTTTATTTTCTTGCTGTTGTTTGGGGTTTGAGGCGTATTTGATTGATTAATTGATATATTACCTTGTGTTAGACTAGTCTAGCTACTGGTTTTGAGATTAATGCTGATCTTTAGAGTTGGGTTCTGTAGTAGATTGATACTCAAATAGTAGGGAGGAACAGTTTGATTTCAGTTTTCTATCTATTTGTGCTATTTATATGACGGAAGCTAGGAAGGGGAGCCTTGGCGTAATTGATAAAGTTGCCGACATGTGACCGGGAGGTCATGGGTTCGAGCCGTGGAACAATCTCTGCAGAAATGCAGGTAAGATTGCGTACAATACTCTTGTGGTCCGGCCTTTTCCTGAATCCCGCGCATAGCGGGATCTTAGTGCACCGGGCTGCCCCTATATGAGGGAAGCTTAATGTTCATAAGCATCAACCTGGTTGAAGACAAAAAACTTTAAGGTGGATTAATTAGAGAAATTCTTGCCTTTTCTTTTCTCTTGTTTTCTTCTTTTGGCGGTTGTGTCTTTCAATCCTGGTCTTTAGACGACAAACCTTTGAGAGAACATTGCTTGTATTAAGTTCATCTGCCACGGATGACAAGAAAACTGGCGCTGTAATTGTTAGCCACCATCCTTTCCGAAGGTCTACTTGTGATTGAAAGTTGCAACTATTGTGGGCTGGCATAAGAAAGATCAAGAGCTGGTGAACCATGGTCATTGAGGATCACGATACCTGTTTAGACTTCAGTAGGTCTCGCCTAGCTTATACCCATAACACATGTCATATCCAACTCTTCTGCCACTAGTTTGCATGCTAATTAACTTAAATTTTCTTAATGGTCCTTATGGGTGCTTAATAACACAACTTTTTCTTGTATGTATCAGTATCATGTTTTGGTCCATCCGTGAAGTTTTTATTTGTTTTCACCAAATTTATCAACTATCTTGGCACCTTCGGGTTGCAATCCTTTTAAAAAATGGGTTGTACTGTACTGAGGAATTGGGAGCTATTCTTTTGCCTAGAAGTTGTGCCAAAGGGTTTTAGAACATGTCATGTATAAGCTAATATGAGATGAGGAAAAGGGTGTGAGAAAGAAAAAATGAAGTAACATGTAGTCTCTGTCCTAGATCTACTGAGAAAGGGAATAATCTTTGCATGGTTTAATATCGATCTCAATGACTGTATTTGGATTCCGTAGAGAAAGAGATTGAACGGGATATTTATGGTCTTATTGCACATATTTATCTCTCAAAAAGTTAACCGCAATCATGGAACAAATGGAAATTTTCCTCGCCATTTGGCCTGTTTAAGCCTAGCCTTCATTCACCATAGAAACTATTGCGAACTTGTCAAAATAGATCTCCCATAGTGGGAATATTCAGAATTTCAATCATTGAGCCCTGAGTTATAACTTTGAGACCTGACTTATAACTTTGAAAATAAATAAAGAAAGACGAATCTTGTGTCTTGTAGGGCGAAAGACGGGTCAACCTAAATGTACTGCATTATACAAAGCTCCCTTATATTGTATTATCCTTAAGCCAACACTAATCATTTTCTAAATAATACTAGCTTTTGCCTTTCTGCACAGATACAGAACTGCCATCTATTGAGATTTCAACAAACCCTTGTGTGGCGAGGCAAAACTTGACATAGCTTTGTCATAGCACAATTTTCAATTAATGAAATTACGTTTGTCCTTTTCTTTGTCATGATAGTCCTACTAGAATGTAACAATATTCCTTCCTTTATCATCGACTGGTTAGATGCATTTCAATGAGAAGCAATAGCTGCTGGCTAACAGATGAATCACAACTATGCAAATTTTAATTAATTTAAATAAGAAAAAGAGAAGAACTGAACAAAGTGTTTACCTTTGGCTTACATATTCAGAACTGTTGTAAATGCACTTCTGATAATCACTCTCCTACCCAAGTCTGCCTTCCATTTTTTACATTGTTGAGTTCTTATTTTTAAGTTTTCCTTCTGCAGGTACTGGAGATCATAGTTTTGAGCGAAGATTGCGTCTTGGCGGTCCACTGCTGAAGGAAAATATAGCAACTATGGTGCTCGAGAGGTAATAATTAATTTCATAGAGTAATGTCTTAGGGCTCGTTTGGTACGAGTGATAAGGTATAATTAATCCTGGAATTGAATTTATGATGAGTTTATCCCATGTTTGGTTGGGATAAAATTGCAGTATAACTAATCCCAGGATAACTTGTTTCCAACCAAACGACCCCTTAGTTTTCTTTATTTTTCGGTTTGGTTCTTTGAGTATAGAATTCCTCTTACTCTGATGACCCTTCAATGTTCTGCAGCCCTTTCTATGGAAAAAGACGTCCATTGCTGCAGCGTGGGTCAAAGCTTTTATGTGTTAGTGACCTGCTCCTATTAGGACGAGCCACTATTGAAGAAGCCCGAAGTCTTTTACATTGGTTGGACTGTGAAGCGGGTTTTGGAAAGATGGGTATATGTGGACTTAGCATGGGTAAGACATAATCCTCAATTGAAAATTGTAGCTTTTTATGCATTTAAAGATGAATTGATTATTTGGGCCGTTGAGATACTCAACCTAGTTAGACTTGTTGATCCAATTTTGAAAAATCTTATCCTGGTTTAGTGCGCGTGATGGTGTGGAGATAGATAAGAAAGAATCTCTAGTGGATTGAATTTTACGTGTGCATCTTTTGCGAAAGAGTGATTAATGGTTAGTATATGCAATGATTTCGAACAGTTGAAACTGATCCTTGTCGACAAAGTCTAGAAATTTTTGTATGCTGGGAAAAAATTTAAAGAAACTTGGTAAAGTAAAGCTGGGAGAGAGATTGTTGAGGAGATGGGTAGAGTGAGTGATTCAATCACTGGATGAACAGTAAGAAAGAACCTGTTTTTGGATAGTTACATGTTATGCTGTATGACCTTCTGTTAATGATAAAAACAAAGGTGTATAATCTTCTGCCTTTTTTCCGCATTGGTTTTTCAAATTTAGCGATTAGGGTCCCTCTACCTTTCGATCTACATTATTATCTGATATGAAAGACATTATAGATGAATCTCCACAAGTGTATCTGACCATTGTGCACGTGGGTATATAGTACTTACTAATACATATGGTTCAGAGCATGCATAAACTTCATGTCTTTATGAGGATTTTTTCTTTCGCCATTTTTTTTTAAAATGATATCTAGGAGGAGTACATGCTGCTATGGTTGGAGCATTGCACCCCACACCTATTGCTACACTTCCTTTTCTGTCTCCACATTCTGCTGTTGTAGCATTCTGTGAAGGGGTGTTAAAGCATGCCACTGCATGGGAAGCACTGAGAGATGATCTTGCCGTGCAGGAGGCTTCTATGACACTTGAGGAAGTGAGAGAGCGGATGCGAAATGTGTTGTCTCTTACAGATGTTACGCGGTTTCCAATCCCGAAAAATCCCAATGCTGTAATATTTGTTGCCGCCACAGTAAGTGCTAAATCTCAACTTTTTTTTAAATCGTAGTGCTAGATCACACTTCTTGCATGGTATATTTTACCTGAGAGGGTCTGGAAGTTTTTTGGTTGCTCCTTATGACTCCAACTAACGTGTATTCCATGTCAAGCTTGTTTATTCCTGGCAATAAAATGTCTACTCGATACTTATTTATCTTAGCAGAGGGTCTATCGGAAACAGCCTCTCTACCCTTCCAGGTGGAAGGGTAGGGGTAAGGCTAGGCTGCATACATCTTACCCTTCCCAGACCCCATTCGTGGGAATCCATTGGGCTTGTTGTTATTGATGCTTATTTATCTCATGTTGGTGATCAAACTAATCCGTATTTAGTAGCAAAAGTACCGACTTTGTTTCCAAATTTTAGCGGAACTAATATTGAACTAATTATTTTTTTGAATCCACATTGTTCCATTTGTCTTAGTGGTGGTGGCGTAGTGGTTTTTAGTACCTTATTTGTTTCTGCACAACAGTTTGATCTAGAAAATATATCAGCTTGTTTTCTGATGGAGACAGTTTTGGACTTTTCTTAATGTAAAGAAAGTATGTCCTCCTAATATGTTGCCTGATCTTTCTTTGCCTTGAACACTATACCCCTATGATCTATGTTGCTCGGACTCGGGTGTAGGTGTCCGATATAGGTGCGGATCTAGAGGTCAGATCTGCCATGATCTAAAATTTAAGATTTGGGAGTATGGATCCAAGTATAGATGCGGGTTCAAGGATTCGGCTAAAAATAATTCAAATATCTAAAAATATAGTGATAAAAATATATCTAACTTTTGAGACATTGTGTGGAAAACTTACAAGGTATTATGAGAAGGAAAGATTATATTGAACAAGAGGAGAATCCGAAAAAGCGATAAAAGGAAAAGAACTAACATAGAAATTTCTATATACAAGGTATTTCATTTTCTTCAATTTTACCCTAACTTTTGTTTTGATTTCAAAAATCATTGTATCTATCCCGAATTTTTTCGTCGATTTTGGTCAAAGTACCCAAAATTGGTTGACCAGATCCAGTACGGATCCCACACCCACATCATATCGACACGGTGTGGCACCAAAAGTGAAAAGTCCAAGCAACTTAGCGTATGATAATGGTAGAGTCTAAGATGGCCCCAAAGAAAAGGTGAACTGTGGTATTTCATTAATGCTCCAATACATACCATCTTACTTCTTATGGAACCATATGCAACAGTTGAGACTTCCATCTCATATGGCTCCTTCTCGAGCTACCTTACCAGCTTTTGCTTTAAACCACTATCTATGCATGCAATTTTAGCTTGGGCTCAGTGACTCACCACTCATTTGATTTGGTGGTGTTGAACGGCGGTGCTGGCCGTGTTGGGAAAGCCCATCGAGCCCTTGTTTCTGCGATTGCATGTGGAGGGCATAAAGTTACAAGTCTAGAGCTACCTTCCTATCTTGAAAGAGCTATGCCCTTTGAAGCAGAAAAGTGTCTCTAGGATGCCGCTCTAAATTCATTCTTATGATATTAATCACGCACACTGCTTTGACTGAAGAACAGATATGAAAACTGTGGAACACTGAATCGTAAATCCTTTGCTTTATCTTGTCCAGAAAAAGAGAAGCTTACCTGACAACTAATAGATTTAGGAAGGAAACCTTGGCAGTAATGCAGAGCTTATTACATAGCCATATGGTAGTTGAAAAAGAGAAGAGAAAAGAAAACTGAAGCTGTTTAATACATGTGAACCTACTGGTGGAAGTTCATGTGTCGCATCCTTTTATGTACGGGAGCAAAGCATGCACACTTTCGTTGCTTTATCAAAATATTGTGGGATAGCTCTCTCTTAATTTCTTGCTTGATTCTTAACGACATGGAATATCATTAACCTTTCTTATTTCAGGATGATGGTTATATTCCAAAGCACTCGGTGCTACAGCTTGGAAAAGCTTGGCCTGGCTCAGAAGTTCGATGGGTTAGAGGAGGACACGTATCGTCTTTCCTTCTCCACAATGGTGCATTCCGCAGGGCAATAGTTGATGGACTTGACAGACTAGAATGGAAGGACTCACCTTTGTGACATTTCCATAGTTGTGAAGAACACATCATGTAATTATTAGGTGTTCCATACTCTCATCCACTAATTCTCACAAAACTTGATACACTGGACCACAGCTGATATTTTCAAAGCATTTGGTGGAAAATGAAAAAAGATTGCTGGAAAGCATTCATCCTTTACTTCTCTTTCTGTTCTTGTATTGTTTTAAAGTACAGTCTTTCTTTCTAGCTGTTCAAAAATAATGGAATTATTGTTGAAATTCATCTTCTTTTTTTCCTGATATGTTAGTACAATGACAGATTACTTTGAGATGTCGCACCCAAATTTATTATCAGAAAAGCTTCGTGCACTCCATCTAGGCAAAAACTGTGCTTTATTAAAAAAGTTAAGCAATCTGTTTTAAGCATGAATTGTCCTGCGAGTATGTGCAATATTTTCCTGTGAATATTTTCTACATAATTACATATAAAAGTGAAAACTTGGCCGGTTTTATATTGAAAATATTTACAGTGTACTCAATAAATATTTTCTACAGCTTTCTTTGAGATGTTGCCCAATTTCCTACCTAATTAACCCAGCCCAAACCCTATAAACGCCTACCAAAACCCGAAACCCATTTACCCGGTCAAATCCTGACCGTTGATCTCCCAGATCAATGGTCCACACGACCCCTTTCCTTTTTTAATTCCTAAGACCATCCTAATCCTAGCCATTCTTCACAGTCCACCGCCTTCGGATGCTCTTGTCTCCTCTATTCTCTCAACCTAACTCTAATCCCTCTTCAACTGCCGCCTCCTTCTCCGGTGACCACCTTCCAACTCCAAGCCTCCAATGGTTCCTCTATCGCCTTGCTCATCATCTCCGAGGCCTTCAAAGGCCGTGGGCCATGCCAACTTGTATCTAGGGTTGCTTTTTTGGCTGTTCATGACTTCTCCGGTGTGATTTTAGGCAAAATCACACTATATTTGTTACGATCTATGAAATTCTAAGCAGGTTCTTCTATCTCTACTTGGGTTTCCTTTGAAACCCTAATTTTCATTTGTATCTCTTAGATCTAGGCCATTTTTAAACGATTCAAGTTTGTTCCTTTATGTTCTACACTGTTCTCAAACCTCTTTTGAAAAATCATCAACTTTAAACTGTTTTACTTTCTTTTAAAAATTAGGGTTTTTAGGAGCTTCTTATACACTTTGTTTAAATCGATTCTTCCTGTTTTAACTTCTATTCTTTGCATATCGAACAATTCTATGCTTTTACTCCTTTTTCAACTCGTCTATGTTGAAACCCCTAATTTCTTAGCCTCAACCTTGGGTTTTCGAGTTTTGTTTTGATATTATGTTTAGTAGTCTGTAGGTTTCTATGATTTTGTGATTTTTTTGCTCTACGTTTGTTTGCTATGGTTCTTAGTTGTGGTTATCCCTTCCTATTGTGTGATTACGCCTATTTGGTTCATCAATGTTTCTGATTCTTCACTTTTCCTACATGTATCATGCTTAGCTTACTAATTCAGACTATGCTCTACATGAATCCCTAATTTTATGTGTGATTCTTGTCCTACCCAACCTCTTAGGGTTCTGATTTTGCTTACCATGTGTTTGTTCTTATAGAGTGGTGCTAAGTCAGCGTCACCTCCTATTCTTGCATCCCTGAATCTTTGTGATTGATCTTTCATGATTATTCAACCGATTTTAACTTGTAGAATATTTTTCTGACCTTACTCGATGGTCAATTGTGCTGTTAATTGATTGCTCAAGTCTTTCCTTGATTTATGTGTGCTAAACCGGGCCTCTATTACATATTGATTCTTTTACTATGTAGAAAATATTTCCTTAATTGGCATATCCAGCCTTATACGATTTCTTTCCTTATTTGGCACATGTCTATTACTGTTCAAAGTTAACTCCTTAATTAAATGGGACGTACCTTGATTTCCTGACTGATTGATATCAAGTTATTTAATTATTAATGGACTGTGATTTTTTAACCTTATTTACTGCTTGCCTTCAAACTATATATACCACAGTTTTTCATTAGCACACATACGAACTCTTGGTTCAAAAAATTATCTCTCACACTTAAAAAAATCTCTGCTCTCTCTCTTGTGCTACTTGCTACTGCTCTAAGTTAGCCGGCTACAAACTAAGGCTAACCATTTATGTTCTCTTATTCTTTCATTCTGCTTACTATCTTCTTCACTTGTATGTCCTAGTTTCAATTCAAAGTTCCAACAAAAATATGATTTTCTTATTGTTTCAGTTCATCTTGTTTCTAGTTTGCTTTTATTTATGATTTTGTTGTGAAACTTGTAGTTAAGGGTTACATTACTAGCATGATATCATGTCTTCCCCTCCCCTGGAGATCAGTATGTTTCCCCTTCTATTTGTCTTTGAGCATGTCTACACTAATCATCTCTTACTTGTTATATGTTTACCACCATGGATCTCCCATATCCCTATCCACTTGTATGTGAATCTATTCTTTATGTCTGATTTTGTGACTATGTCTAGCTAGCTACTTCTGGGCATGACTACTAATTGCCATGTCCTTGCTTAACTATGTGTGTCCTATGTATTCCCAAACCCCCCTTAACCCTTATTTGTGGCTACCAAACCTGCATTGATGCTTTGACTCCTGGCTGTGTATGAACCTATCCTAAGGTGTTTGGACTTTGTTAGCTACTCCAATTTTTTTTCCAAACAATCTCTACTGCTTTAGTGAATTACTTTCAAAAAGACTTTTGTTAAATACAGTTTCTTACAAAATTCTTTCAATTTTATGTCCATCACTATTCACTATACTTTTAGTCAATAAGTTCTGCCCTCTCTAGTATGTGTACTTCCTTGGAATCCTTTTGAGAACTGTAACGACCTGATCGGTCGTTTTGAGCCCTAGCGTGTCTTTCAGCAGTCTGAGGCCATGAGTAGCTTTATTTCAGGTGTTATGACTTGTACGCATTGTCGGAATTGAATTTCGGGAAGTTCGAAGTTGATTTGGGAAGAGAATTCTCATTTCGGAAGATTAAAGTTGAAATAACTAACTAGGATGGGATTTTTAAGTAAACGACCTCTGAATCGGGATCTGAAGGTTCCAGCATGTTCGTATAATGATTTCAGACTTGGGCGTATGCCCGGTTCGGGTTTTGGATAACCCGGGAGCGTTTTGGCGCCTATTGTAGAAGTTAGCATTTTGGAAGAAATTTCATAAGTTTGGCTTGAAGTGCATTTCAGTGCTATGGATGTCTGTTTGGGATTCCGAGTCTATGAATAGCTCCGTATGGTGATTCTGGAGTTGAGAACGTGATCGGAAGTGAATTCGGAGGTCTGTGAATCATTTTGGAGTCATTTGGCTAAATATAGAAATTGAAGGTTTTTGAGAAGTTTGACCGGAAGTGGACTTTTTGATATCGGGGTCGGATTCTGATTCCGGAAATTGGAGTAGGTCCGTAGTGTCAAATATGACTTGTGTGCAAAATTTGAGGTCAATCGGACGTGATTTGACGGGTTTCGGCATCGAATGTAGAAGTTTAAAATTTCAAAATTCATAAAGCTTGAATTGGAGTGTGATTCATGATTTCGATGTTGTTTTATGTGATTTGAGGCCTCGAGCAGGTCCGTGTTATGTTATGGGATTGGTTTGTGTGATTGGACGGGGCCCAGGGGGCCTTGGGTGTGTTTCGGGGTGGTTTCGGATCATTTCGGGTTGTTTTGAAATAGGTGGTGCTGGTATCTGGTGTTGTTCTTCGCGTTCGCGAGGATCCTCTCGCGTTCGCGGAGAAGGATTTAGCTTCAGGGACTCTGTTCTTCGCGTTCGCGAAGAGGTTCTTGCGTACGCGGAGAAGGAAATCTATGCTGCACAGGTCTGACTTCGGAGACTCATATCTTACAATCTATAAGGAATTTGGAAATGATCCAAAAATAAAAGTTGTAGCCCTTTATGTCTAGTTTTCGAAAAATGTAAACCATTTAGTATTTGGATTTGTGTACAAAAGGTTATGGCTGGTAGACTACAGGCTGTCAGGGAAGATGAAGAAGAAATTGTGTTGCAAAGGGCTGACTTTGGATGCTTATACCTCAAAATATATAAGGAATTGGGAGATTAACAAAACATAAAAGTTGTAGATAGTGGTGTCTATTTTACAAAACATTAAACCATTTGTCATTTGGAGTTTTATAAGAAAAGTTATGGCCATTATACTAGAGACTGTCTGAGGAGAGTTTTGAAAATGGTTTTTGGAAATATTCTTCTTCGCGAACGCGATGGGGTCTCGCGAACGCGAAGAAGAGTTGTAGGGGCAGTGTATAAGTGTAAAGAAATGGGTTTGGCTCATTTCAACTCATTTCCTCCATGGGAGCCGACCTAGGAGCGATTTTGGAGCTCCATTTTCATCATCCATGTCAAGGTAAGTGATTCCCACCTATTGCAAGTTAATTTCTTGGATTATATCTATATTTTAATATGTAAAATCATTTAAATTAGTACATATTTTGGGATTTTGAAGAAAACCTATAAAATTTGTATTCTTGGATTTTGACTATGATTTTGGGTATGAAATTAAGAGAAAATCATATATTTGAGTTCGTGAGTTCATGGGTAAACTTTATCTTCGAAAAATTTAGGAATCCAGACATGTGGGCCGGAGGGCAATTTTGTTGAATTTTCGATCGGGGTTAAGAATTGCTATGAATTGGATCATTAGGAGTAATTGAGTATATATTAATGGATTGGTATTATTATTGGCTAGCGTTGGATCTTTGTGCATCGATTGGAGTCTTTGGAAGAGCGTGGAATGGCGGTTATGGATCTTCGGAGCGAGGTGAGTCTCCTTTCTAACCTTGTAAGAGAGAATTGTCCCCATAGGTGAAATAATTAATTATGTGCTCCTATTTGTGGGGGCTACATACGCACGAGGTGACGAGAGCCCGTGCGTAGCTACTATTATGCTATTGTCTGAGTAGTTAGGACCCAAAAGCATGCTATACTTGGATTATTTACGAACTTATTGATAGCTTGAATTGCTTAAATCACATCGAATAAGTAAACAAATTTCTAAACAGATAAAACTTCATTTTTCTTAAATGGTTAAAAAGGATTTGTTTTCATTGGATAATTATTCCGTGTGGACTTCTTGATTGACTGTCTGTGTGTTTATTTATGGAACGGGATGAACGCCCCGGCAGATTAAATATATGCATCTATAGGCGTGCCGTCGACCCTCAGCAAGTGCACAATTTATTTATGTGGGATCGGGCCGTCGCCTCGGCATAATATGCGCATGCTTGCATTGCTTATCCTAAAACTTATTGAAGTTGATAGTGCCTTTTTGTGGCCTCTATAAACTAATAAAGATAATGAAAAGTAAAATCTTGGAATTTCCTTATTATTTGAGAAGGTGTTACCTGTTTTCTTGCTCTATGAGTTATAATTGCTAGATAAATCCATGTTATACTCACTTCTTCACCATATTATTATTGGACTACTAGTAAGTGTCAAAGTTGACCATGTCGTCTCTACTTCTTCGAGATTAGACGGGATACTCATTGAGTACACGTTGTTTTCGTACTCATACTACACTTTTGTGCATTTTTGTTGCACATGTATATGTAACTCTAGTGGCCTACTAGGCGTGGCAGCATGGGGATACAGAGACTTAGGTGAGTTGTACTTCTCGAGGCGACCCGCAGTCAGCAGAGTCTCTTCAATTATCTGTATTTATTTTCTGTCCAATATTGTGTTTCGGACAGTTGTCATACTTTATTTAATTTTTCTTAGAAATTGCTCATGCACTTGTGACACCGGGTTCTGGGAGGTATTTGGGTTTATTCAGAAATTTTATAAAGTTGCTTAAGTATTTCATTATTCATTCGGAGGAATATATTGAGTATTGTTTTAATCGTATAAAAGAAGTGTTTCCAAAATTTTTAAAACAAGAATTTAACTAAGTTTTTCAGTTGGCTTGCCTGACAGCGGTGTCCGGCGCCACCACGACCCTTAGTAGATTTGGGTCGTGACAAGAACCCTCTGAACTCTGGCATGTTGAGGCTGACCTTTCCACACTGCACTTGTTCAATCTTTGGTTACTAAGTCTAGGTGTAAGCACTGTCCGGGATCCTTAAGATCCTTAGGGAACTTTGATGCATCTAGACTCTAATTTGTCTATGGAACTGAGGCATATGAGGCCATTGGAGGCTTTGGGAAACCTGGGCCTAATTGAAGGCTCCCTATAGAATAGCTTGTTAATTTTATATTTTTTGCTTATGTAATTCATTCATTGGCCTATAATAATTTATAAACAGATATTGGGGTATTTAGTAAAAAAGGGTGGGTAGATGCATACTTTATGGGGTAATACGGGTAGAAATCATGCTCCTAGGACCTTACTTTTAAAAGTTTGTTTGCTCTACTAAATACAAACCATGCTCATAGGACTTTACTCTTTAATCTGATTGCTTGCCTAATAGAAATCATGTCCATAGGACTTCGTATTTAAGTTTGTTTTTTCATCAAGTAGAAACTATGTCTATAAGGTTTTACATTATGTCATGTTTAGAAACCATCCTTATAGGTTCCAAACAATCATGTCCTAAAATCAGTTTAATAATAGACTCCATGCCTATAGAACCTGATCCAAATTCAGTTACAACGAGTATTTATGTATGTTGCCATACCTGCAAATTGTTAAAATCAGTGTTATGCTTAGATATCATGCCTATAGGGAGCCCTAATCGCAATTATGTCTGTTAATCTAATTTAGTCTAAATAAATCAACTTGGTTACGCCTAGTTCATTTCTGAATTGGTTTTATTTTATTAAGAATTTCCTGAAACAAGTTCTTTCAAACTGCCTCAATCTCATTAGATATCATGCCTATAGGTATTAAAGGAGTCTATTTCAAAGCCTGTTTTGTTTTTGCGTTAATATAGACTTCAGTACTTTGCATGTAGGCAAACTTTTTGGGTGTTTTCAAAACTGCATTCTCTGAAACTGTCTCTATCGCTTAATGTTTTTTGATCCTAATAGGTTTTTAAAAATGGAGTCCTTAGGTAACTATTAGGGTATAACTTCTTAGTCTAATAAAAAAGGGTTTTCTGTTTCTGTATATTCACTTAGATATCCTGCTTTAGGATATTGTATAATAAAAAGACCTTAAACATGCTTGAGTCGTGTTGCTTATGTGTTCGTTTGAGGAGGAAACTCTGAGCCTCTTAATTCCTCTCTTTATGTGTTGAAATTCCTAAATGCTTTTGACTATCGCCATAGAATTTTTGCCTTTTAAAACCTTAGGAGTACGTCTAGAACCACCTATAGGTAGAGGTCCTAATTCTCTCCAGGACCATTAAGAAGGGACGAGTAGCAGCACACAATAGGAATCATTGACCAAATATTTGCTTTGCATGACCAATAAGGGATTGGAAGGGTAGACATGGGATATGATGACTACGCGCTAATGTCACATGTAGACCCTCATTGAGGAGTGTTTACCAGACATTGTGTGGGGTGATCCTATTGGATAACCAACCTAGGACCCCCCTTTACTAAATTCCTGCTTTATTCAAACCTTTGTTTTACAACTTATTCAAACTTTTATCTTACTACTTGAGTTATTCTAACGTGCTTTACTTGCAACCCATTTGATTCAACTGTTTACTTGTAAAGGACTAATTTGTGAATATAAGTTTGCCTGGGACCCATAATTATAGACCAAGAGGGGTGTCTAACACCTTCCCCTCGAGGTTACTTCAAGCCCTTATCCTAATCTTTTGTAATGCAAACCAACCCAAGAGTTAAACGCTCTCGGTGCCATACCATAATCTGTTAGGTGATGACTCTTAAAATACCCAATTCCCAAAAGGAAATGAGTCATTACACCCCGTGAATGTCTAAATGTGAACCTCTTCCCGTTAAAAATATAGGAAAAAGGGGGCGCGACAACGCTTGGAATAGTTGTAGGATGTGAATGGAAATCGAAGCGAAGATTGCTTCCATTTGAAGTCCTTATACCGTGACATCCTGGAACATGAATAATGAGATAAGAGATTCGCAGGCCATGAAATGATGTCCTCGAGCCATGAGGATAGTGCTTCTGGACTATGACGCCTTTGAATAATGATGTACAATATTGAGAGATCATAAGGCCATGGAATGGTGTCTTTCGTCTATGAGGATGATTCTTTTGGATTATGACTCCATTGGATGTTTCAACCCATGAAATGCAAAGATATGATGTTTGGTTATATGCAAAGCAAGACAAAGCTTAGTCTTGTATTAGGGTGGTGCTTAGTCCCACGCGAATAGAGGATAGTGCTAGGTCTTAAATAGCACAATGGAGATAGTATTTAATCTTGAGGAAAAGACAGTTCTTAGCCTTATGTAATTTGGGAGGCGATGCTTAGCCTCATGCAGGAAGAGGAGACAATGCTTAGTCTCTATGCAAGGAAAGGCTGAGTTTAGACTTATGCGATTAGGGAGGCAATGCTTAGCCGCATTCAGGAAAATAAGACAATGCTCATGCAAGGAGGAGACAATGCTTAGTCTCGATGCAAGAAAAGGCAGTGCTTAGCCTTATTCAATTAGGGAGGCAATGCTTAGCCTCATGGAGGAAAAGGAGACAGTGCTTAGTCTCGATGCAAGGAAATGCAGTGCTTAGCCTTATGCAATTAGGGAGGAAATGCTTATCCTCATGCAAAAAGGAGACAATGCTTGGTCTTGATGCAAGGAAAGGCAATGCATAGCCTTATGCAATTAGGGAGGCAATGCTTAGCCTCATGCACGGAAAGGAGACAATACTTAGTCTAGATGCAAGGAAAGGCAAGGCTTAGCCATATGCAATTTAGGAGGAAATTCTTAGCCTCATGCAAGGAGAGGATACAATGCTTAGTCTCGATGCAAGGAAAGGAAATGCTTAGCCCTATGCAATTAGGGAGGCAATGCTTAGCCTCATGCAGGAAAAGGAGACAGTGCTTAGTCCCGATGCAAGGAAAGGACTTAAGCAATCAGGGAGGCAATTCTTAGCCTCATGCAAGGAGAGGAAACAAATGGAAAAGTAAAGTATTTCTTAGCTGAAGATGTTCATGCTGGATAATTTGTTGTCTTGAAGGTGGTGTCTTGATGTATCTACAAATATTCGTGTCTTATTATTCCTACATTCAAAGAAAAAATATGATTTCTGTGGGGGAAGGTCAGTTCATGCCTTTGTTTTCTTCTTTGCCTGTGCTCCTGTCTTGAGATCCTATTTGAGTTACCCTGGGTAACATCTGGCTGCCATAGACATAAAGTTTTCAAAAAAATATGCATGCATTAGATAAATATAGTTGCTTAATATGTAGTAGTACGCGATATCAAGTAATTTTGATGAACCAATGACTTTAAAATATTTTAGAGACATCGAGACCTCTTTGATTTAGAATTTTGAGGGTTCCCCTCATAGTTCTTCCCCAGTTTGAAAGCGATTCTTTGACTGTTCTTTGTATGACGAAATTTGTCGGACTTGCTTCAGAATTTTGAGGGTCCTCCTCAAAATTCTGCCCCAGTTTCTGATCATGGAAAAATGAAAAAATATTAAGATGTGACCGAAACCAAAGGGCTACCTACGTATTCCATCTTAAATGGGAATTAGGTCAAGCGTAGTTCAGTTACATCAACTGAAGAAATTTAAACAATCCTAAACATAATATCTCTTGACTGCATCTAAGTTGATAGGTTTTGGCCAAATTTCTCCGTCCATTTCTGCAAGTATGAGTGCTCCTCCTGTTAGTACTCGATGAACCATGTAAGGACCTTGCCATTTGGGTAAAAACTTTCCTTTGGCTTCATCCCGATGTAGAAAGATTCGCATCAGCACCAGCTACCCTAGTGTGAATTGTCTAGGTCTTACAATTTTGTTGAAATCTCTGGACATTCTGTTCTAATAAAGTTGACCATGGCCTACCACGTTCATTCTTTTCCCATAAATGAGATCCAATTGTTCATAGTGACTCCGTATCCATTCTATATCATTGAGTTTAACTTCTTGTATAATTATTAAAGACAGATTTTCTACTTCGGCGGGAATGATGACTTTAGTACCATAGACTAGCAAATAAGGAGTTTCCCTAGTTGATGTGCAAACTATGGTACGATATCCCAATAATGCAAATGGTAATTTCTCGTGTCATTGTTTGTGATTGTCTACCATCTTTCTCAGTATTTATGTTCTTGTCGGGCACCTCCATAGCTCCATTCATTTGAGGCATGTATACTGTGGAATTCTTATGCTTGATCTTGAAGGTTTCACACATAGATTTCATTAAGTCACTATTGAGGTTGGTTGCGTTGGCGGTGATGATGGATTCTGGAACCCCGAATCGGCAGAAAACATGATCTATGACAAAATTTGTGTTGACTTTCTTAGTTATAGCTTTGTAAGATGCAGCTTCAACCCACTTTGTGAAGTAATCTATGGCCACTAGAATGAACCTATGTCTATTCGAAGAGGCGGGTTCGATCGAACCGATGGCATCCATTCCCCAAGTAGAGAAAGGCCAAGGTGCACTTGTTGCATTGAGTTCGTTTGGTGGAACTCGTATCATATCTGTATGTACTTGGTAATGATAACACTTTTGAACATACCCGATACAATCCATTTCCATAGTCATCCAAAAATATCCCCCTCTTAATATCTTCTTGGCTAAAATGAAACTGTTCATGTGTGGTCCGCAAGTTTCGATATGTATCTCTTCGAGCAGCTTGGATGCTTCCTTTGCACAACACACTTTAATAATCCTTGATCTGGAGTCCGTCTGTACATAATTCCTCCACTTTGGAATAAGTGGTTGGATAACCTTCGCATCTTGAGTTTCTGAGTATAATTTGCATGCTCCGGGTATTCTCCTTTTGGTAGATATTCTTTGATGTTGTGGAACCATGGATTTCTATCGATTTCTTCTTCAGCATGAGCACAATAAGCTGGCTAACATTGTATTCCTACCAGGATAGGGTCGATGAAATTCTTGTCTGGGTGTTGTATCATGGAAGATAAAGTAGAAAATACATCGGAGAACTCATTCTGAATCCTTGGAACTTGTTTGAATTCTATCTTTCTGAATCTCGTCATCAACTCTTGCACATAGTAAAGATACAACAATATCTTGGTTTTCTTTGTAGCCCATTCTCATAGAACTTGATGTACCAAAAGGTCTGAATCACCAATTGCCAGTAGTTCTTGAACGTTCATGTCGATGGCTAATTTGAGTACTAAGATGCATGCCTCGTATTTTTCCATGTTGTTGGTACATGGGAATTTGAGCTTTACCGATATTGCTTAGTGCTGACCTATTTCTGATATTAAGACAGCTCCAATACCCACTCCTTTGAAGTTTGTAGCTCCATCAAAATTCATTCTCCAACATCATACGTTTAAGTGATATCTTCTCCTATGAACGATACCTCTTCATCGAAAAATATGTTTTTAGTGGTTCGTATTCTCCACCTACAGGATTTTCTGCAAGATGAGCTGCCAATGCTTGCCATTTGCTCGCCTTCTGAGTTACATAGACACTCAATAATATCTGCTATTATGGCAACTTCTTCCCAGGCATAGGTTTCTGGAAAATGTATTTTAGAGGATCCATCCTTGATATAAGATATGTGGTGTAGGCACAGAAGTAATGCCTCAACTTTTGAGCTATCCATGTTAAAGCGCGGAAGGTGCGTTCCAACAAATAATATCGTGCTTCATATGGTGTGAACTTCTTACTCAGATAGTATATGGCCTGCTCATTTCTTCCCAACTTGTCGTGTTATCCTAAGACACAACCGAAAGTCCCATCTAGTACAGACAAATAGAGTAGCAAAGGACTCCCAAATTCTGGTGGTCCAGGACTGGTGGTGTGGATAAATATTCCTTGATTTTGTAAAAGGCTTTCTGGTATTTTTTAGTCCAGCTTGTTGTAGCATCCTTCTTTAACATTTTGAAAATCGGTTCACAGATCATAGTTGATTCTGCTATGAAATGGTTGATATAGTTGAGACGCCCTAAGAAACTCATCACATCTTTCTTGCTCTTTGTAGGTGGCAAGTATTGGATAACTTTGACCTTTGATGGGTCTAGTTCAATCCTCGGCGACTGACGATGAAACCTAGCAATTTTTTGGCAGGGACTCGGAAGGCACACTTTGCAGGATTCAGTTTCAGATTGTACCTTCGAAGCTGATTAAAGAATTTCTTCAAGTTTGCTATATGATCTGTGCTTCTTCTGGATTTGATGATGATATCATCCCCATATACCTCTATTTCCTTGTGAATCATGTCATGGAAAATGGTTGTCATAGATCTCACATAAGTGGATCCACTGTTCTTCAGGCCAAACTGCATTATCTTAGAACAATACATCCCTCACAGAGTGATAAAGGTGGTCTTCTTGACATCCCCTTCATCCATCCACATCTAATGATATCCCGTGAAGCAATCTACAAAAGGCTGGCGCTCATGCCTGGCATAGTTGTCGATCAATATGTGTCACGACCCAAATCCCAAACCCGGTCGTGATGGCGCCTCTCGTGAAGACAAGGCCAGCCAACAAAAATGAACGCTTCCTTTTAACTGTTATTTAACATTTATAAAGCTAAAACATGATTAGCATAATCAAAAGTGTAGAAAACAACGATAACAACATGGAACCATCCCATCACAGGCCGACATCGGGGTGTCACTAGTCATGAGCTATTACAGAATTCACTAAAGTACTACAAGTCCGAAAATAGGAACAAAGTCTGAAAGTAACATGAACAACATAAAATAAGGGAGAAGATCTGGTGTCGCGGACGCTAGCGGTCACCTGGCTCAACTATGATAACAAATCTTCAATCAGCTCAAAACCCGCTACCGGGTGGTCAAGTACCTGCATCTGCACGTGAGGTGCAGGGAGTAAAGTGAGCTCCAACTCAATGAGTAATAAAAGTAAATAATAACTGAAAGCAAGAAATCACGTAAGACACTCCATCGTGCTATATAGAACAGTACAACCCTTTTTAGAAAATAGTAAAACCATGAAATCCCTTGGAAAACGTCTGGGCTCAGTTAAAACCTCTTTTGAAAATGATCTTTTCAACAGTTGCCAAAAAGACTTTCAAAACAATTTGTGACACTATGCACAGAAATCCGCCCCTCGGGCAATACCCTTGTTCCTGGTCAGCCACTCGGGCCCCAACACTCAATACTCAGATAACACCAGCAAAAAGCAGATAAATATCTCCAGGAATATCACAGACAACAAATAATGAACAAATGCATGAATGCAATGCAATGCATATGATGGTACATTCCAGTACCCACTGCGGCGCACAGCCCGAGCCACCCATATTTATTTAACGTCGACGACGCTCACTGGGGGTGTGTACAGACTCCGGAGGGCTCCTACAGCCCAAGTGCAATAACAAGCCATCTCGTGGCATCAAATCTAGGCTCTCAGTCTCATATCAATATCGGTATAATCATCCAGGCACTCTGCCTCAATATCAATGTAACACCGCTGCAGCGCGCAACCCGAGCCACCCATAATCAGTATAACACCGCTGCGGCGTGCAGCCCGAGCCACCCATAATCAATATAACACTACTGCAGCGCGCAGCCTGATCCATGCTCAGTCCAGAAAATCATCATAAGCCCCTTGGGCATTTATAAAACAGTAGTTCTCAGCCCGAA
This sequence comes from Nicotiana glauca, assembly GCA_026770625.1. Classification (NCBI taxonomy): domain Eukaryota; kingdom Viridiplantae; phylum Streptophyta; class Magnoliopsida; order Solanales; family Solanaceae; genus Nicotiana; species Nicotiana glauca. Next base: position 94,217 of record MU784590.1, read on the forward strand.
ATATCATTTGAGTTTTCAAAACTTAGAAGTATGGCTGAGTTTGCAAAACAATATTTAAAACCTTGGACTGAGACCAAATGATATGCAGAAATATGCTAACACAGTAATATCAATCCCGAAGGATTCACATAGTTGGCACGAAGCCCAAACATGGCAATCAACCCAAATTATGATGATAACAAGTAGTTTCAGTCAAATACGCAATAAAATTAACAACCGAGACGGACCAAGGCACAATCCCCAACGGTGCTCTACCCCACGCTCATATCCGGCGTGCAAGTTACCTCAATACAGCACTATGATGTGCAAATCTGAGGTTTCAAACCCTCAGGATATCATTTACAAGTATTAATCACTTCGAACTGGTGAAATTCCTCGCTCGCGACGCCTTTGCCCCTTAAATTGGCCTCCACGCGCGTCGAATCTAACCAAAATTAGAGCGAATACATTACAATTTGCCAAGGGAACAATACCCAATCGAAAACAATCGAAATATAGCAAAAATCACGAACTAACAAAACTCGAGCCCCGGGCGCGCTTCTCGAAAAATTACAAAACTTATATTATCAGATTCTTTTTAATGACCTATCAAATCCCCGAGTCCATACATACCAAGAACTCCCAAATCCGAGCTCAAATGACCTATCAAATCCCAATTTGAAATTGTCAAAAACTCAAGCATTAGCTTTACCCCTTTTTAATGAATTTCAACCAATTTCCATGTCAATTCTACCATAAACTTGAATAATTAGGCCAAGGAACTTACCTCTAATTATTCTCCCTTGAATCCCTCTTAAAAATCGCCTCAAAGCTTGCTCAAAATGGAGGAAAAAATGTCTTAACTCGCGGAACAAAATGACACTTTAAAACCCTTTTCTGTCCAACCCTTTTCGCATTTGCGATAACATAACCGCTTCTGCGGCCCTTTTTTCGCTTCTGCGGACTTTCACTTGCGAGCCACGATCACTTCTGCAATCCAAAACCGCTTCTGCGGAGACTGCTTTTGCGGTACCCCGTCCGCTTCTGCGGAAATGCCAAGCCCTTCTAAAATCGCTCTTGCGACCTTCACGCCGCATCTGCGGAACTGCTTATGTGGTCCCTTTTCCGCAGATGCGAAAATGACAGAACCAGCAAAACCAACCCATGCAACAAACTCGAAACTCTCCGTTTAACCACCCGAACTCACCCCGAGGCCCCCGGGACCTCAACCAAAAGCACAGATAGGATCTATTACCTTATTCAAACTTGCTCGAACCATCAAAACATTACCGTCACGCAAAAATCATCAAATTTCACCAAATCAAAGCCTAAGTCCTTTAAGAACTTCCGAAATGCACTTTCGATCAAAAACCCGACCAAACGATGTCCGAATGACCTAAAAATTTGCACACATATCCAAAATCACCTAATGAAACTACAGCAACTCTCGGAATTCCATTCCGACCCTCGAATCAAAATCTCACCTATCAACCGAAATTTGCCAAAATTCTAAATTTGCCAATTCAAGCCTAATTCTACACCGGACCTCCAAATTCAATTTCAATCGCATTCCCAAGTCACAAATCACCTCCCGGAGCTAACCGAACTATTGGAAATCCATTCCGAGCCCTCTAATTCACAAGTCAACTTCCAGTTGACTTTTCCAAACTAGCCTTTCCTCAAAGAGACTAAGTGTCTCATTTTTCACTAATACTACTCCAAATCAACTCTAACACACCACATACTGATAATGAAACATGAATAAGCATAAAACGGGAAAAACAAATGGGGCAGTAACGCATGAGACGACGAGTCGGGTCGTCACAATATGTTTATATTGGGCAATAAGAAATCATCTTTGGGACTTGCTCTGTCTAAATCCCAATAATCAACACACACTCTAACCTTCCCATCTTTCTTCGGAATCGGCATAATGTTGGCTAATCAGGTTGGATATTCAACCACTCTGAGAACCTTGGCTTTGATTTGCTTACTAACTTCCTCTTTTATCTTCAAACTCATATCTAGCTTGAATTTTCTGAGCTTCTGTTTCACTAGTGGGCACATGGGATCGGTGGGTAACTTGTGAGCCACTATGGATATGCTTAGACTGGTCATATCATCATAAGACCATGCAAAGATGTCTTTGTACTCTTTTAGGAATTGAATGTACTCTTCTTTCTCTGATGGTGATAGGTGAATATTTATACGGGTTTCGTTGACAGATTTGGAATCTCCTAAGTTAATTGTCTCTGTTTCGTCCAAGTTAGACTTAGGTTTGTTTTCAAAATTTTCCACTTCTCTAAAAATTTCCTCAGGTATTGCATCGTCTTTCATATCCTCAGAATCACTATCCTTATTCTGCATAGTCTCATTACATTTCACAATCGTAGATTCATCGATATAAGTAATAATAACGTTGTAGAGAAAATGTAAAGGATAATAATAAATACTAAAAACAACAATTCATTAAATAAATATTGAAAACATCAAAACAAGTATGGTTCGATGACTCAAGCAATTATTTCAAAACAAAATATGTTCAAAACGAAATACTGAAAATATCTTAAATGCTCAAAATTGCTTTTAAAATAAATTGTGCTAATTGCTAGGCTACCTAGGAACTCGACGGGCCCGGGACGGTGCATCAGTCCAATTCTTGAGGATAGTTCCTTTATCTATGGTCTGAAAGGTAAGGTCTTCCTCCTCCTCCTTCTCCTCAACTACCACATTGCAGTGCATGTCTTTAACATCCAGAAATAAATTCCTTAGGCTAGCTAAAGCTTTATCTTCTTCAGACCCCATATCACGTCAGTTTGTTGAAATGTCTGGTGCAAATGTGGTATTGGTTGTTACAGTGGATAATAAGGACTATGCCATGGTGGAGACCAATCTTAATACTCTTGCCAAGTGTATTCATACCCAATCCCAAAAGTTGTACCCTGACATTTTAACTGTACTAGTTTGGTAATCCCTTGGAGATTCTTGCCGAGACCCTTGCTGGGTTCATAACCTGTCCATGCCAGTATGCTTCTATCTTATTGCTCCACCATTTGCATTTGTCAATTGCGTTGACGCATTCGATGTGATGGTATATTTCTCCACCCACCTTCCTTCTATTCTCGACGACCATAAGAGTATGATTGGTATAAATGGGGTTACTCCCGTCTCCATGGATGATCACTTCCTAATGGTTCCATTCAAACTTTATCGCCTGATGTAGAGTAGAAGATATAGCCCAACGTCATGTATCCAGGTTTTTCCTAACAGCAAGTCGTAGGTTGCAGATATGTCTAGCACTTGAAACTCGACATCAAACCAAGTCGGGCCTATCTGTAGGCTGAGGTTGATCTCTACAATTGTGGCCCTTTGAGACCCATCAAATGCTTTCACATTCATACTTCCTGCTCATATCTCATACAAACTTTTACCAACCTCTTCAGAGTGGTCAGCGGGCATATATTGAGGCTTGAACCCCCATCTATCAAGACCCTGACAATGAATTTGTCCTCAAATTGAACTGTGATATATAGTGCCATGTTGTGTCTCAGTCTTTCAAGTGCTCCCAACTGATAATGTTATTGGGTACATAGGCTTCGTTCAACACTTTCATCAAGGCATTCCTATGTGCCTCAGAGTTCTGCGACAGTGATAAAATGGATATCTGAGTAGGGGTTTTGTTTAGATGATCAACCATAGAATATTCACTCGCCTACAGTTTTCTCCAAATATTGTCTAGGCCAATCTCAATGATATGCGTCTTAGAAGCATCTTTTTTGCTTATTCTTCCCAGATGTTCGGGTGTATACACCCTACCAGTTCGGGTCATGGCTTGCACTGCACTTGTTTCCTCCATTTTTGTCTTTCCTTTCCTTCTTGCTTCTGCAGCATAGTCCCAGTGTATATCATTGGACTTAAAGGATGGTGTAGGTGCTACCGTCACGGTGAAGGGTGTGGTCACTTCCATCTCAAATAAAGTTGGCGGAATGAGGGAGTTGTTACTTCAACCTCAAATAGAGTAGGTGTGTCTATCTCGACTTCAGTCGGTCTTTAAATCTGTACTATAATAGGTGTGAGGGTGACTGGAAGTGTTTTAGGATCATCCCCCCCTCGAATGAGCCTAATTGACCCTTCCGGATCCCATTCTTCGTCAGTCTCTATAATGTTCACTCCCCCACCCCTATGATCTGGGAGAGGATTGTTACAGACGTTAGGTGCAACCTCTTTTGCCTTTATAAATTTAGTTTCAATCAACTCCTGGATCTTATCCTTCAAAGTGCGATATTCATCAATAGTATGACCTTTCATGACTGATTGGTAGGCACATGTCTTGTTAGGATTAATCCAATTGGAAGAATTTTCCATAGAAACAACGGGATTGGGTGTGACATAACTGGAAACCTTCAGTCTCTCGGACAATTGATCTATAGGTTTAGCAATTGGGTGTATTGTCTGGGAGGTCTGCGGTCAAAATTTGGCAGGCTGGTGGTGAGTGTTAGTGTGTTTGATGAGTGTTATAAGTATGGTAAGTGGTGACAGGTTGTTGGTATCTAGGAGGAGAAATATGATATGTGGGTTGGGGTGCTTGGTTTGAGAGAGCAGACTTTGGACCTTGGGCCACCATCACTTCCCCCACTTCCTTCGTTTTGGAAATACCACTTTACTGCAAGGCTTTGTTTGTAGCCTGGAGTGCTTCAAAATTTGTCAACATTCCTCTCTTAATCCCTTCTTCTATTCTTTCTCCCAATTTGATGATGTCAAAAAATTTATGGTTTTCAATAACCATCAGTCTCTCGTAGTACCGTAGATCCTAGGCTCGGACAAAGAACTTATTCATCTGTTCTTCTTCCAATGCTGGTCTTACTTTTGTAGCTTCAGACCTCCACTGAGTAGCATGCTCTCGGAAAGTTTTAGTTGTCTTCTTCTTAAGATTTTGAATTTAGAAAATGTCTAGTGCATTTTCCATGTTAAACCTGAACCTCCATAAAATTTGACTCCGTGCTCACCCAATTAACCCATTCTTTGGGTTTTGACTGATGTACCAAGACAGGGTGTCTCCAGTAAGACTCCTTATGAACAGCTTCCTGCGGATTCTTTCATCCTTGGCTACCCTTACAAGCTTGTCACAATACGTTCTCAAATTTACCTTCGGATCACCTATCCCATTGAACATTTCAAACTTATGAGGTTTGTAACCTTCTAGCAGTTCTACACCCGACTGAATACACAAATCCTCATAATTTAGACCCTCGATGCCTTACCACCATCGACACATTGGACTCGGCCAGTAAGTTTCTTGAGTTCCTCCGCCATGTTTTTGATGAGCAAGTCCTTCTCGGTGGATTTGGGTATGTATAAGGTTTTTTGTGGAGTATGGGGTAAGTTCTCCACATATATAGGATTGCGTTGGTAGACTCCAAGAATTTAGGCATAGTTGTGGTCATTGGTTGAGTTTTGGGGATCAGGGGTAGGATGTGGTGCAATTTCAGAAGTGTGGTAGGTGGTGGTTTATGGATACTGAGTTGGGTGGTGATGGTGCTGTGGAGGGGTAGGTACTGGTGGAGGATTAGTAGTTCAAGGAGGTGTGGTGTATTGATGAGGTACGAGAGGATTTTGCGAATTTTGGTTTTATGTGTTTTGGGGAGGTGCCGAATTTTGGGCGTTTGAGTTCTGTTGGTTGATATTGGGGACATTTAGGGTAAGAGAAAGGTTTGCCAAGTTCCGAACTTGCTCAATATCCCCTTGTAACTCCAATATTTTTTGTTCTAACTGTAAGACAAAATCGTTCTGTGCCGGAGAACTCCGACCATCCAAAGTTTCAACATTCTCTGCATGAGTAGCATCGTCTTTCCTGATACCGCTCATATCGTCCATTTTGGTTTTTCCTTTATTTTTTGGATCACTTGGAGGACGAGGAGGTAGAGGACCTCGAGATCTGATATGATATGATGACGATGCCAGTATGCATGAACCGACCTTGGGGGAATGGGAATAAACAAAGGAAAAGAAAAACAAAAGGTAACCAAGTCAGTAAGGAGTATTAAAAGGATGTTTGCGGTATTTATGAATTGTTGAATTATAAATTCGTGTCTTAATTTGGGGACCTCATTATGCTCGAGGTAGGCCTAGAGACATATAGACTTGGAGAAGATTGATGCCAATAATTGTGTTATTCCATTAATGTGAACATAAATTAAATCTTTGCTAAAACGATAATAATAAGAGAGTTACTAATGTCACGTGCCTTATTACAATCGCAATCTAAACTAAACTAGAAAGCACCAAAATAGCATCCTCCTAATCTATTCTGCCCAGGAAGGACCTTCCCCATGCTTGTATCTTGTGACTTCATCGATCAGATTCCCCAAGTCACACATATCCAGCAGTAGATAAGCCTTTTCTAGGAGCCCTACTTCATTACCATCCATGTTTTGACAGCCTGCAATCCTTTCCTCATTTTCCCTTCAAGTTCCATCAACCTTGCTCTAGATATTCCAGTCTTTCTACCGACTTGGTGGTAATTTCCTTCCATCCATTGATTGCTTCCATATTTAATATGTGTTGCTCAAGATGCATAGCTTCAGATTCAAAGAGTCTTGCATAACCTCATGTACTTAACTTGTGCTTCAATAGCATAATCTATGATCCTATTTTTCAGATCAATTCCCGGCTTGACGTCTCCTACTATATCATCCACTAGCCATGATGGTTAGAAGTACACATGACGGCATGATATCTATCTGGCTCAATAGTATGCGTTTCTATAATGACCTTTTGATTCCACATGTGATGTGCCTCTAACTTGAATGGTATAACGTCCCCTTTCAAATCTGCTTTGTACTGGACCATGTTGGAGACCCGAGGTATAACCTGTTTTCTTCCCGCTTGTCTCATTACCCTTATGGGAGCATAAGGATAGATTCCCCTCAACCTGATCAGTACTAGATGAGGATTCTCTCTTGATCTGATGATGAACTCACTACTAGGAAACCATTCGAACATCTAATGTACCTGCTCGTCCATCAGATTGCTGAAGAAGCTCTCCCAACTCTCAGCATTTCAGGTTGTACAAACCTATCTGGGATAAATGTTATTATCTTTGGGTGATGGTAAGCTATGTGGTCATTCAATGGTCGACACAGGATCTCATGGAGATGCTCTCCTCTTTGAAAATGTTCTAGTAACCAAACTTTCAGCAGATGATTACAACCTTCGAAGTGCCCAAACCCTTGCTTGCACCGATCTAGAGCATGGTACATTTCAGCCAAGATCATGGGAATGATAGTGTAGGTTTGTCCCTCAATGCCTTCCATTACGGTCCTAGCGACCATGGCTAGACGAGTGTGGATCATTCCCCATTTCATTGGAAGTATCAGCAACCCCAAGAAGCATACAATGAACACGTAGACTCAACGGTGTGTCCAACCCAAGGAAGTAATGTTGAGTTCATCGGGTTAAAGGCGATATGACTTGCTGTGCCCATATCGTTCATAGAGATATTCTAATGGAATGTACGATTTCTTCAAACAAAGAAGTTCATCATTTTTCTTGAAACCTAACATTTTCGAAAAACCGCGCGGGGTGCGATTCTCTGGTACTGCTAATCCAAGACTATCCCATGGCAGATTAGCGAAACCTTCTATTTCCTCCAAGAGAGGAGATCTATGTCACCGAAGCAGAAGGCATTCCTCTTCTCATCCCAAAACATAGTAGCAGCTTTGATAAATGCCCTATTTGGTCGGATGTCTAATAGAGACATCAAATTATCCAGGACCCTTCTTATGTGGTTCTTGTTTGCAAGGTGCGAGATTTTTCCACCAATCCAGCAACAAAGGTGGGATATTTTGGACCATGCCGAACCTAGGTACTTCGTGCTTAATTTTCTGCAAACAAATAGAGTTAGGTTTCCCTCTCCAGATTCAACTATTTACACACTAATGATCAACATATTCACATATTTTATCCAAGTAATGCGCATAATGTGATAATGTCTATTGGGATTGTGGAAATCCCGTCGGACTTTATACAAGTCTTATCTAAGCGGGATATCACATTGAAAACGTTATAACCTGTACTAGGATTGACATGATGCATGCACAGTTGATATTAGAGTAGGGTTTCTAAAAGAGTCTAGACTAGTGCCATCAAGTGGACAACTTGTCTAGAACCGGGCGTCCAGCCATGTAGGAAGACTCACCCTAGCCACTATAGCGACCCCACCCCAACTCTAGCTTAGGGAAAGGCATGAAACCGTCGACTGCATCGCTGATCGACTAGTTTTACCAAAAATAAGCCTTTCCAAATTTAAAAGGTGATTTCGAAAGAGTACGGACACTCATCATGCGCCACTATGGTATTAATTGGGCACGAGTGGAATATGATGTGGAGCATGCTTTATGTGAAAATAAATAACACATTGTCAAGTATTTGCATAATAAATAGAAAGCGATAAATATAATATTAATATAAAACATAAAGAATATAAAAGAAAGACAACGGAAAAAAGTTAGTTTGCGGGATATATGAGAAGGTAATAAAGCAATCAAGGGAGTAGGAATGGTATGAGCCTAAATATATCTCCAGCAGAGTTGCCATGCTGTCGAGCCCCTTTTCTCATGAAATCAGGTTAGGGATGGGACAACTCTTTTAAAGGAAGGGTTAAAAGAGAAGATTCACCACCTAACGATTTTTAAGGTGCGTTAGGGTACCTATTTGCAAGTGACTCAGGTTTGACTAGTTTGCATCACAAAAGATTGGGTAAGGGCTTGAAATTACCTCGAAAAGAAGGTATTAGGCACTCTTAGAGGTCCACAACAGTGGGTCCCGGTCAAACTAGAATTACATGAATTAGTAAGATAAACAAGGATAGAGAAAAGCAAGAAGTTTAGCAAGTTTTATTCTCAAAAGACTTAGAATAAATACAAACACTTGATTCAAATATAAATAAGAATAAGATGGGGGGTCCTAAGTTTTTAAACCTAAAGGATCACCGCGTGCAATATAAAAAATACTTCGTAACTCCCTCAAGAAGGGGTGTTACTCTTATTATTCAGCGGGCACAGACTATCATCTCCTGCTACCCAATTACTATCTTTAATTTATTACCTAAAGAGCACTAGTTGATTCTAAATCGTACCTTATGCGTACACTACCCGTACCATGCCTATGGTCTAGGAGCTATTAGACCTCTACTTTTGGCAGTTCTAGACTTGACTTAGGCTACTCAAAAAATTTCAAAACTAGTTTTTATTCAAAACAAACAGGGCTTCAATTAAGTACAATTAAAGGCTCAAATTAGCCTCCGCTACTAGACAACAAATACATGCAAATAGATTTCTACGTTAGGCATTAGACAGCTTCATAATTGAGGGAGATTGAATTCGCTAAGCTCTATAAACAAGGCTTCTATATGATTTGATCCAAATATGCAGGCATTTTATATACTGGGTGCCACCATAGACCTATGATTTCTAAATTACCAGCTTGTGAGCATCTGATACTGCTAGGTTGTTTATTGAGGTTTCATATTATAAGTTAATAGACCTATAGGCATGATATCTAAGTGGTTTACACAGTAAGGGATAGTAAAATTATTGGGAATGCTCAGAATTACTCATGTTTTCTAATAGTAGTGTGGCTAAGCAATAAACATCGTTTGAAGAGTCCAATATCAGTACTTTAGAGCGAGTAGTAATATCCTATAGGCAGAATTTCTAAAGGTTGGAACCGATTTTTTTTATTTAGTTCCTATAAGCATGTTTTCTAGGTGTAATAGATAATTAAATAATCAAAATCTTATAGGCATGATATCTGATGAACATGGTTCAAATTGAAGAGTAGTTATTGGCATTTATTTTCCTATAGGCATGCTGTCAGACATGGGGATAAATGGAGCATTTATGCTATGATAATATATAAGTTATGTAAGTGTATGATTTTCCTAATGTCATGATATCTAATAGTGTACGATGAAATTTGAATGACACATATAGCAGGTTGGACATCAAATAGATCACAAAAATCCTATAGGCATTTTTCTACCCTTTTCACACAAGTATTAGAGTATGCCCATTTCCCAATTTCACTAACACCCCAGTTATTTATTACAAAATTATTATGGACCCAATAATAAATGTAATTACAAAGCAATAACAATAGACACAAAACATTCCCAAAGAGATACCCAGCATTGCAGGTCTTTAACTAAACTCTTTCTCCACCAACCAGCACACTCAGATGCCAAAAGGGACTACATCCGTCAGCATAACCCAAAAACCATAGAAGAATTCAAACCAAACCCAACAGTCATAGATTGACCATATGATCCAGAAACCAATTTGCACATACAATAGACAGAAGGAGGACAAAACTGAGTGTCAAAGATAGCTCAAGTCGTAGTAGTAAAGAGAATGGACAAAGAACCTCAAGCCCAAGTGTGTCAGAGTTCACAAGGGCCTCAAATGGACCACGAGCAGTGCTCACACTTGGGAGGTCAATAGAGAAAGTCTTAGTGGCCTTGGCTTTCAGCCGGCCTGTAGATATAGATTCAAAGTATTCTAGGTAACCAATGAGAGTGAAAGAATAGTGATTAAAGGACAGAGTTTGGGGAGATGCACTTGTATTTTAAAAGAGGCAGACATAGCAAAGTTATCTAAAACACAAAATATGCTAGTTAATAAGGTCAACTATAATTAGAAACATGTTTCTATTGCATGTTTAACACTTAGAAAGAAGTACATATTGGTAGAAAAACACATTGAGAGAGTTAGAGGAAAATCAAGTTTATCTGGGATTACACGATTAGCATATAAAGGGGCATAATACCAAACAAATCTGAGTAAAGTACTAGCTTAATAGGTTTAGAGTCTAAGGGTCCAAATCATTCTGAATATCTATCACAACACTAGAAAGCAGACATGCTATTTTATTAGTAAGACAAATAGTCTCAAATGCTGTAAGGAAACACTGATTAAGATAGCCACTCTAAAGGTCCCAAACAATCACTAAGGATATAGAATCAAGCAAAACAAAGACGTACTTAGTGACACCAGTAGGGGAGAAAGTCATAGTTAATAGTTAAGGTCTTGATATATATTGGAACACATTACAGAGGGAATTCATAACAGAGTAGGAAAACAATGCTCATGTCAAACAGTAAGTGTAAACATCTAGTTGCCCAAAAGATTAGACTAAATAATCTCAAGAAGGTCTAAATTATTCAAGTGAAGCATATTCAAATAACAGCTCCCAAAACCAGGAAGTTTAGGTAAAAATCAAATGCTAAAGAGGTTCAGATCATAAAAAAGTTCAAAGCTAGCAAAGTTACACACGAAGATAGCCCCAGAACACATTAAGCCACGAATTTCAGGAGTATGCAACCCATAGACATATAAGAATGAAATTGTAAAGGCCAAGTAACTTACTAGTTAAGTGGATAACCAGAAAGAACAAAAGTCTACAGTATTCTGAATATCAAAAAGAGCATGAACCCAGAATCGTAGTGCGTCAAAGTTCTCAAGGGTTTCAAATGAACCCCAGGTAGTGCTCGCACCAAGAAAAGTTAGAAAATCGAATTTCTATGGCCTTCACTTTTAGGCGGCGAAGAACCAGAGTATAGAACAAAAGAATTAGACAACAAAGAGCAATAACTTCAGTTTTTAGTAAAATTTTCTTAGCAATTAAAGTCTATCCAAAAGGGGAATGGTGAGAGGTTTATATAGTAGTGGTAATTGAAAGAACAAATATGGAAAACAGTCAATTAAGCACAAATAAGGAAAGGGAATATCATATACAAATCAAAATCAGAAAGGAAGATGGAGAGACTCAAACCCTAATTGGGTTCAACTATCTGAAACTCGAACCAGGAGTGTAAATCACTCTTTATTGTCGTAGTCCCTAAAAATGGGAACAAACTTAGAATGTGTGTATATTATAAAGATTTAAACACGCATGCACTAAAGATTCTTTTCCACTACCTAACATCGATCACATAATCGATGCCACGACTGGACATGAGATCCTTACCTTTCTCGATGCCTATTCCGGGTACAGTCAAATTCAAATGAACCTGGAAAACCAGAAAAGACATCATTTATCACCAAAGATTCTTTTCCACTGCCTAACATCGATCACTAAAGATTCTTTTCCACTGCCTAACATCGATCACATAATCGATGCCACGACTAGACATGAGATCCTTACCTTTCTCGATGCCTATTCCGGGTACAGTCAAATTCAAATGAACCTGGAAAATCAGAAAAGACTTCATTTATCACCAAGTCTGAAAAATATTATTATAATGTAATGCCCGTCGGGCTAAAAAATGCAGGAGCTACTTACCAATGCCCAGTAAATAAAATGTTCGGAGGAAAAAAAGGTAAGCCAATGGAGGTTTATATCGATGACATGGTAGTTAAGTCCCTACACGCAAAGGACCATTTGGCTTATTTGTAGGAAACATTCGAGATTTTGAGGAAATGTAACATGAAGCTCAACCCCAAGAAATGTGCTTTCAGATTCGGTTCAGGCAAATTCCTAGGCTTCATGGTATGGAATCGGAGGATCGAGTTCAACCTTAATAAAATCAAGGCAATCGAAGACATCACCTTCGGGGACAGTGTAGAAGCCGTGCAGAAGCTGGCTGGGAAGATAACTACTTTAGGTCGATTCATATCGAGGTCATCGGATCGAAGCCATAGATTTTTCTCTCTACTAAAAAAGAAGAGTGATTTCACCTGGACCCCGGAACGCCAATATGCATTAGAGGAATTAAAGTGATACCTATCAAGCCCACCATTGCTTCACACAACAAAGGCAGATGAGAAACAATACTTGTACTTGGTAGTATCAAAAATCGCAGTAAGTGGTGTCCTACTTCGAGAAGAGCAAGGTGCACAATTTCCCGTTTATTATGTAAGTCGAACCTTTGGAGAAGCAGAAACTAGATATCAACACTTAGAAAAATTGCACTTGCACTGATAAACGCCTCTGGAAAGTAAAAACCATACTTTCAATGTCACCCAATATGTGTGTTAACCACGTAACCACTTCGTAATATTTTGCACAAGCCCAAACTAACAGGCCGATTGGCCAAATGGGCCGTCGAACTCAGTGGGTACGATATCGAGTATCAACCCCGAACGACCATCAAGTCTCAAATTTTGGCGGACTTCATGGCCGGTTTCATGCCAATACTCGTACCCGAAGTTTAAAAAGAACTCTTGTTAAAATCAGGCACATCATCGGGGTATGGACCCTTTTTACTGACCGTGCTTCGAATGTGAAGGGGTCCGAGGTAGGCATTGTTTTGAAGCCTCCCACGGAGTACGATGACATGATTGCATGTCTCGATCTAGCTAAAAACTTTGGAGCATGAATCATTGAAGCCAAATGTGACTCTTTACTGTTGGTAAACCAAGTAAACAAAAACTTCGAAGTTCGAGAGGATAGAATTCAAAGGTATTTGAACAAGCTGCAGGTAACTTTTCACAATTTCAAGGAATGGACTTTACAACATGTACCTCGAGAACAAAACAATGAGGCCGATGCATTTGCAAATCAGGGTTCATCGGTCGAGGAAAATGAGATCAGCTCGGGGACTATCATTCAACTCTCGAGATCTGTGATCGAGGAAGGTCATGCCGAGATAAACTCTACAAGCTTAACCTGGGATTAGAGGAATAAATATACTGAATACTTAAAGAATGGAAAGCTCCCATCGGACCCTAAAGAGTTGAGGGCCCTACGAACCAAAGCTGCTCGATTCACATTGGCTGAAGATGGAACATTATTCAAAAGGACATTAAATGGATCATTGGAGGTATGTTTAGGACCAGGAGACACTGATTACGGTTTTACGGGAGGTCCATGAAGGCACTTGTGGGAACCATTCTGCCGCCGAATCACTGATTCATAAAATTGTTAGAGCAGGATACTACTGGGATAGCATGGAAAAAGGCCCCAAGGCGTTTGTTCAAAAGTGGGATAAATGTCAAAGGTTCACATCGATGATCTGTCATCCTGGAGAACAACTTAATTTGGTCCTATCCCCATTGCCATTCATGAAATAGGGGATGGATATCGTCAGTCCTCTGGCATCGGCCGCATGGTAGAGAAGAGTTCATCTTATTTATGACTGACTATTTTTCTAAATAGATTGAAGCACAAGCGTTCAAGAAAGTAAGAGAGAAAGAGGTTATAGAATTCATCTGGGATCACATCGTATGTAGATTTGGGATACATGCTGAAATAGTGTGTGACAATGGAAAATAATTTATCGACAACAAATAATAAAATTCCTCGAAGACCACAAAATAAAAAGGATATTATGAACACCGTATCATCTTAGTGGGAATGGACCGGCCGAATCGACGAACAAGACTATCATTAAAAACCTAAAGAAAAGGTTGAATGACATTAAGGGGAAGTGGAGAGAAATTCTACCTGAAGTCCTTTTGGCATATCAAACAACATCAAAGTCTAGTACAGGGGAAACCTTGTTATCCTTAGTATATGGTGCTGAAGCGTTGATTCCAGTCGAAGTCAGGGAACCCAGTGCCAGGTTTCGATACACAATAGAAGAATCAAATAACGAGGCTATAAATACTAGCTTCGAATTATTGGATGAAAAACAAGAAGCCGTACTCGTTCGAATTGCTGCACAAAAGCAACGAATCGAAAGATACCACAATAGGAGAACCAACCTTCGCCACATCAGAGTACGGGACTTAGTCCTGAGTAAGGCCACACCATCAAAACTCGAGATCCTAATGAAGGGAAGCTCGGCCCAAACTGGAAAATACCCTACCAAGTCCTCGACATCGTCGGAAAGAGATCTTATAAGCTCGGAATGATGGACGGTGAAAAATTGCCAAATAATTGGAACATATCACTTCTCAGACGATATTACTGCTAAGACATAGAGACCTCAGGTTTTAAAGCACGCATTGCACTCTTTATCCCTTAGATCGGTTTTTACCCCAAAAACGAGGCAACGATTATATGCTACCTGAGGAAAATTCAACAGTATCCAAGGCTTCATTACAATCAACCTCGAATACTGAGGGGAATCACCCTCGGATGTTATATTTTCGAGAAAAATACTTCATATCAAAGGGTCTCGATAGGGAAACTTTGTAATGGGACAAACGGTCGAATGGACCGAGTCCATATAGATTAGTCGAGCCCCGATAGAAAAACAAGTACACATGTATGAATTATTTAAAGAAGCATTCTTTCTATATCAAACATCTTGTGTCTCAAAGAAATTTTTTACTATACGAGCTCCATACTTAGGATTTTGTGGGAAATGGCTCAAGGTCCAATCGAAAATATGCCTCAAACACTCGGGGACCGTCGTCGAAGATCGACATATTCGAGTTATCTAAACTCAAACTCATAAGACCTCAAAGAGGCACCCCTTGATCTATAGGCCAAGGCCATCATTCTTGGGGACTAACACTTCGAACAAGTTCGAAGTGTTATTGGGGAATAATCCCAAGAGGCATACCCAAAGGGCACGTCCAAATTAATGCACCTCGGAGACGTCCGAATCCCGTAATAAAAATAGGCCTGCGAATTCTTTGAAAAACCGATTAAACAAGGCTACCCTCGGCAAATAATCAAAAGGGCTTCGATAAAATTTTCCCTCAAAAAACTTTAAGAGGTATCAAACTATCTCAAAACAAACGTGCTAAGGCATAAAAAGCAGAGGGGTTTCGATAGACATCGAACTCTCAAAAACCCAATGGGTAAAAAATACATGATAAGGAATAAAGAAATTACTAAATATTTTAAGCCGAAAGAAGGGAATAATAGATATCTTTAAAGGGCCATATTGGCCCCATCTAAAGAGCCTAAGGGCCTATACACTTAGAGTTCGAGATCTTGTTCTTGCTCCATCCAAACCAAGGTTTCGACTATTCCAAGACCAAATAAAAACTGACTTGACTATGGCTCGGGGACTCAACATTATTCGACACAAACTCTAAAAGGCCTATGCTTCAAGTTCGAACCTTATTCGAACTCGACTGTGATGACCTCGAAGAAGCCACCCAAAACTAAAATCTCGAACGCACCATACAAACCATAAGATTGTGCTAAAATTTTACAAGGCAAGAAAAATGATCGAAGAAAATTTTTGAGAAGGCATTCAAAAGGGAAACTTCCATTATATATATGGGATAAAATATAAATAAGGGACCGACATGGGTCTTAAAAAAATAAAAAGAAAAAATAAAATCCTAATTATGCCCGGGACTGGTTTCTACCTCAGGGTCAACTTCTCCTTCGGGCCCCTCATCGTTATCATGCCTGCCTTGGCTGCCTTCATCATCATCGTCATCATCAGATGAGACAAGAAACCTGCCATCGGCTTCAAGCACCTTAGCTTGAGCTATCTCTCTGAAGAGGTCAAAACCTCGAGCATGGATTTCCTCGAGGGTCTACCACCGAGATTGGCTCTTGGCCAGATCATTATTCTACTAAGCTCAATCGACAACCTCCCTCAAATGAGTTTGGGCAGCCTCGACATCAGCAAGGTACATGACTATGGACTTGTCAGCTAAGACATTCGCCTTTCCAACCTCCACTTTGTCCTCAACAAGCTCGGACTCGAGCTCTTCGACCCTTTTGTCTTGGGCTGAGCTCTTCTATTTAGTACTCCGAAGTTGAACTTCGCCTGATGAAAGATGCACCAAGGCAGTCTCTTTCTCCATAGTTAGGCGGTCCATGTTCTCTTTCTACTGATTGCAGTCAACTTTAACATGATCGACTTCCCCCGTAGCAGCTCGATCCTTTCAATCTTTTTCTGCAATTGAGACATTGAGGTGTTAACCTCCGCTCTTGGTTCAAGCCCATATGTTCTCAAAAGGATAACCTGCTCGTCCAGCTCGGCCTCTTCCTTACGAGCCTAGGCCAAGTCTGCTTGAAAGTCCCGGAGCTCTTCATTCTTTTGACCTCAAAGGAGCTTCAAACCATTCCTCTCCTCCGAGGTCTTCTAGAGCTCGACCTCGCATTGGCTCAGGTCGGCCTGAGACTTGGTAAAATCCTATGTAAGAAGAAAGATATAAGTTAGGTTAAAGGAAGAAGAAAGAAAAGAAAGTTACAGCAATGTAGATTAGTACTGACTCGAGATAAAAGGTGTTGGGCCTCTTCAAAAAGGGTAGACGCAGCATTGAGATCAGTGACATCATTAACCCCGGCAAAGCAATTTCGGAAGGGATACTCTTTACAGGGGACTCCGCCTATGTTGGGGATATGTGGAGCCTGAGCATTCCTTATAGCCTCCTCAGAAAAAACTGGTAGAGAAAGAGAGTAACCTATTGTCATAGTTCCGAGAAAATGGCTCGGGATGCTCTGTTTAGCCCTGGGGGTGTTAGTATCAGCCACCTCCGACATTCTTGTTGATGGATGAGGGATAACATCAACCACAGGCAATTCGGGGAGTTTTTCCCGAATCTTTCCTTGAAGCCTTCTTATCACGAGGTAGGGTCTCAAAAATCGCCTCCGACCTGGAATGCTTGGTGGCCTCGACCGGGTTCCTCGCTCGAACCACCAGGGATAAATCATCGCCCTCATCTTCGTCTTCAATCTTCCCCCAGCTTGTGGACCAACTCTATAGTCACGGGGATGAGATTCTCCTGCATCTGCGAACTGGAGCCCTTTTAGGTTGGGGTCCTCTTACTCCGAGACCCTCTTCTACTTGTTATCTTTCCCCGACTTCGAAATCAGGAACGAGGCCTCTTTTCTAGGAGGGGTCGGCTTCATTTCTGCAACATTTCCAAGGTCCGCATAAAAGAGAGTTAAGTATAAATAAAGAGAAACGTTAGAGAAAAAGGCATCGAAAGCTTACATGATAAACTTACCATGATTCTTGGCTTCCCATCTGCCCTTTGCCAAGTCACGCCAGCAGCGCTCGGCATGGAAGTAAGTCGAGGACAACTTCCGAACCCAGTATTCAAGGTTGGGTACCCCGTGAGTAATCTAAGCAAATGCTGCATAACAGATGAAAGTATTACATAAAGCAAAAAATAGAGTATGAAGACTAATGGATAATATGTCACTTACGATCGGGGTTCCAGTTCTTGAGGAATGGTAGTTTCTTCTCTGATATGAGGTTGCATGTCCTTACCCACACAAATTGGATCATCCAACCCCGATTCTTGTCCTCAAGTTGCTCGAAAAAAAGTCCTTCGTCGCCCGGCGTTGGAGCTTTATCAACCCTCGAAAAAGATGAGGCCGATAAAATTATATGAGGTGGTTAAGAGTGAACTCCATCCCCTCGGCCTTGCTGGAAAATAAGCGGAGCATGATCACTATACGCCAGAATGAGGGGTGAACCTGGCCGAGGGTGACCTAATACCTCTTAAGAAAGTCGATAATGACTGGGTTGATAAGACCCAGTTTGAATGGTAACTGCAGACACTTAGGAACCCCTCCACAAAGGTAGTACTCTTCAGGAGTGGGATTTATACCACGAACTTGTCCCCCTAATTACAAACTCTCTTCACAGCCTCGAGATTGCGCTGTTATCGAGCAAATGTATCCTGACATGTGTTTACACCGGCCAGGGATCGATGGAGGGTTCTCAATTTTGAAGTCGGATTTTAACAAACAAGGGTCGGGAACATACTCGTGAGGGAGACATTCCCATCGTTATTTTATCATCGGCCGACCAAAAAGAAGAGGAAGAAGCCTTCTCCTTTTATGGCACGGTCTTGAAAGTTTTCGCTATTGATTCAGGTAGAAGGAAACGGAAAGAGGTGAAATTTGGTATTATTGGTACTAACAAAATTGAATCAACGGGTGGTGAAAGAGAAGAGATGGAGACAGGAAGAGACGTAGGAAACTTGGTGAAGGTGGAAATAAAATTTTGATTCAACCAAAGAGCCTGTATTTATTGATTCACGGCGACGGTTCACTGTCGCTAGTGGACGACCCCCACTGACAGGAATTAATGATTTGGGGAGATGTACCGACGGGATGTTTCGGTCACTTCAATCGGTTACGGCACGAGATGGCATCATTATCACGGTCTCCAGAAAATCGAGAATCAAGTCAATTCTTATTGTTTTACATTATGAAATGAGGGGACTATCTATATGCGGTGGAAATCATGGCTACTCGATTTCATTTTTGGTCGAGATAGAAATATCACGTAGAGAGGTAGGACGTCGATTCTTGGCCGAGTTCGACCTCGATTGTGGACAGAAAGAGGCAGACTTCTAGTGACACCGGCATGGCTGAAATAACGGAAAAGGCGAGATATCCGCGATTGGTCGAGAATCGTGGCGTGAATCTTGGAACGGATCGATCTACAACGGTTAATTAAATGTTAATATGATTTTCTACTATAATTAGAAGTGTACCTTATTTAGGACTCCTCTATTATATAAAGAGAGATCCAATTTATTTGTAGAGAGGTTCATAATTTAGTAATAAGAATACATACATCCACTGCTCATTTTATCTTGCTTACCGTTCATTAATGTTCATCATTGTTGTTTGATTTCTTTACTGTTATTATTATTGTCCATCTCGAGACCGTCTTGAATCGAGGTCGAGACTCCACTCGCATACTGGTTTGATTTATCCTATATTTCCTAATTTATCTATTTAATTCCTTATTTATCAATTGGTATTGGACTGAATCACATATCCATAAAATCATAATATAAGTTTAATTGTTATTCGAGTTTTACGGTAAACAATTATACATTCAACAAAAAAAAATTTAAGAATTGGGGCAAAATTGGATCTACATACAAAACACAAAAAGGAAATTCTCCGAACCAGAGAGTTTTTTCTTGTTCATTTGCCTGTTTAGAATGTCAATATGCTACATTCATGCAAGCAGTTTGCTTCCTAATTCAGCCTTCGCTTTATTTTTATTTTAAAGACATTTTTTTTATCTTTTAGTACATAAAACATTTCTACAAGTCTACAACGCTGGACATTTTCTAAGACAGAAAGTTTTGGAATCTACAACTGAAAGATGTAATGCCAAGTATAGGAAAGTAATTTGTCTTTTGGGTAAATAGCATGATTATGTTAATGAAAAAATTAGTACATGCTGCGACGCTTCTTTCAGCATCAAGTTTCCGTAGCTGATTTTGAGCTCACTCCCTCGGTTTCCTTTTACTTGTTCCGTTTGTATTTTGCACTTCTCTTATAAAAAAACATTAATTAAGTATTTATTTTCCAAATTTATGGTACTTTAAAAATTTAAATTTGACTACCTGTACCCAAATTAGCTTGGATAAAATGATTACTTAATGATAAAGGTAAAACTAAAAAAAAGTAATTAATTCTATGTTGATTTGCTAAAGTGAATACTCCCTAGTCCATCCCTTTCAATTTATGTGAACCTATTTGTTTCTTTGTTCGTGCTAAAGAGAATGACTCATTTCTTTATTTGGAAATAATTTACCTTTGTATAATATTTTACAGCCACATAAAATATAACGCCTTATAAAAGTTCATAAGTCTTACTCTCTCTATTCCAACTTATGTGAACCTATTTCTTTTTTGGTATGTTCCAAAACGAATGATCTCTTTCTAAATTTGGTAACAATTTGGCTTAAAGTTACAATTCTACTCTTAATGAGAAGCTTTTATAACCACACAAGTACTCTGGACCCCTTTTTGACTTATTTAGGACCACAAATTCTAAAAGTCTTTATTTTTTCTTAAACTCCGTACCCAGTCAAACAGGTTCACATAAATTGGAACGAAGCGAGTATCTATTTTCTTAAACTTCGTGCCCAGTCAAATAGGTTCTCACAAATTAACAGAGGTAATATATAATACTGGACATATATATATTGAAAAGAACGAAGGAGTACACCGTCCAAATAGTGAGTCCGGAATCAAAATGTGGTTCTTTTCGACTCAAATAACGAAAATGTGTAAAAAAAAATATAGTGACCAAAATATGTATAATGCCCTTTTAGTGGACGCTATACCATAACGGTCGTTTGCCCAGCTAAGGTATATCGCCCATTTAAAACGGCGTTATACATATAGCGCCCATTTAAAACGGCGTTATACATATTAAGGCGCTATACCTGAATATGAAAAGACATGAGGGTATAGAATTTGTATAAAAGGCGCTATATATATTTTGTGCACCCACCAATAACTCTTCTGCGCTTAATTTGCAGAACAATAGCGCCTTTATTAAAAGCGTTATAACTCAAAAGTTCAAACCTCATTGCCCTGTTTAAAGACACTAAGGACTTTGTAGAAATTCATTCAGAAAAGTTCTCAAGTCTTGTGAAATTTTTATTCCTTAAGTTGTTTTGTATTTTGTCATAATGCCTGAAGAGCGCAGAATTAGGGTTTTACTATATTGGGGTTGGGGGTGGGGGAAGGAGGTGAGGTTATGGTCATAAATAACTCAGTAAACTATAGTTTATCTC
This sequence comes from Nicotiana glauca, assembly GCA_026770625.1. Lineage (NCBI taxonomy): Eukaryota > Viridiplantae > Streptophyta > Magnoliopsida > Solanales > Solanaceae > Nicotiana > Nicotiana glauca. Next base: position 115,615 of record MU784590.1, read on the forward strand.
CACAGTAGCATGTTAATTTTTCACTTAACATGTAGTACGATACATTGGTATTGTTGATATTTTAAAAAATAAGTGTGAACAAACATTCGGTGAACCTTAAAATAACCGAAAGATATCTGTATTCTTTGACTCCGCAAGGGTTTCTTGTTATGCTAAGTTTAACATCGAAGACGATGAAACTCTGAGAGATTTTTTGAGGAGTCTGGATGAATACCGAGAATATATTATGATAAAACTATTAGAAATGTACGTCAAGGCTGAAGATGTTCGCAATAATGAGGTTGTGCAAAGCAAGAAAATTCCGAAATCATTATTTTAGAGCAGTTTTAGCCGAACATGTTTCGACTGAAAGAGTTTGCCTAATCTAAACATATCTCCACGGGCAAATGAGGAGCAAGGAAATAATTTCTCTCATACTTTACGTAATACACAAGACGAGTGGTAAACTTTAATACTTTCTTTGTGTTGTGATATTTATTTTTGCTATAATGAATTTGTATTTACACTCATATATTTTACAGGGGTACCGGCCAGATATGAATTTTAGAAGTTATGAACCAACACGCAGGTGGAATATGCGTAGTTCTGGTGTGTTGGATCTTGGTGATCCATCCGGGAGTCATCACCAACTGGATAATGTCCATCATGGAATGTCAACAAATTATGTTTTGTAAGTGAAGTGATATAGCTATATGAAAAGTATTTATCAATTTGTGTAACTCATTATTTTGTTGGTTGTGAAGTGAAAACAAGCAACTTGAACGTCCTGTCCTGCCTCAATTGCTGAAGATGATATTTTTACTCGGGATCTGGCAGATGTACAGAGTCAGGAAGAGAATAGTAATTATGACAACAATAATGATGAGCCCGGAGATGAAACACCCTTCCCTGATGAGAGTGATGATGAGGAGGAAGAGAATGTAGTACCTGATTTGATGAGGGAGTATGCTCCACCATCGTTATAAAAAGAGTGTACGAGTCCCACGTGCCGTTTAATTCAAGAGAGATTCCCTACCTTGATCATTTGCCAAGTATGCTGGATATGGATGCCTAACAAGGGATCTATATGAAACTCGGATAGAAATTTGAGACGAGTCCAGACCAACGGTGCTGTCAAAGGGCATGCTTTTTACTAATAAAGCGCGCCTAACTGGGGCAGTGAAAATGTACAATGTAAAAGAGTGTTGTAAGATGATGGTATGGGATTCATCCCTGGATGTATACAAGGCTGTTTGGCTTAGATGGCTTACGACTTGTAATTGGATGCTGCGTGCGACCAATAAAAAAATAGATATGTGGAAAGTGGGTAAATACATTGGCATCCACAGTTGTGAAATGGACACATTCAGTGGGAATCACTTTAACTTGGATGTTGAGTTAAATTTCTCTCGTCTTGATTCCACACATTGAAGCGTCCATAAGGTACAAGATCAATGAGTGTATTACATTCATCCACCAGGAAGATGGGTTACCATTACCAAAAGAAAGGCATATCTTGGGCGCAAACTTTAATTTGAAATTGATTATGGTGATTGGGATAAGTCATTTGCATCTCTATCTAGGTACATGACCGCATAAAAACACTTTAACCCTAGAATTTTTGTTGAATATAAACATGTGCGGAGTGCAGGGATACTAGAATATATATTCAGATACATGTTCTGGGCATTTAAACTTGCAATTGATAGTTTTGTGCATTGCCGACCGGTAATATCCATACACGGGACTCATGTCTATGGAAAATATGATATTAAGTTGTTGATCGCCCTGGCAATAGATGTCAATGGACAAATATTTCCCCTAGCTTTTGCCATTTGTGCTAATGAAAGCCAGGAGACGTGGACAATATTTTTGAACCACTTCAAGGAGCACGTTGTCAAATAACATTGAGGTATTTCTCTAATATCTTATAGGCATGGCGGTATTTTAAGTTCTGTACAACATTTTCAAGAATGGAAGAAACCGTATACATATCACCATTACTGTGTGAGGCATCTAAAGGCCAATTTTCAGAAGAAATATCCCAACAACGACTTGCATTATTTAACGTGGATGGCTGCAACTGACCACCAGGAGTGCAGATTCAGGAGGCGCATGGAATCAATCAGGCAAGAAGATGAAAGATTCTATCATTGGTTGATGCGACATGAGCTTGAAAAGTGGATATTATATGCGGATATTGGCAGACGACGGGGAACCCTGACTACAAATGTGTTAGACTATTTCAATGGGTTATTGAAGTCTGCACATAGATTGACTGTCACTGCCATGGTGCAGATACCATTCAAATAGATGGTGGATGGGTTTGTTGAAAGTCATACAGGTGCACCGGAATTGATGGAAATGGGTATTGAATTTATGCCAAACCAAATGAAAATATTTGAGAAATAGATGAGGAGAGCACACTGGCATTCATTTTTACACTATTGCCACGAGCGAAATACTTTTGAAGTTCACATCGCAATTTATCAAAATCGGCGGAATAATATGCACACTATAAATGAAGCCAACAAGTTGTATTCTTGTGGGAAATGGTTCATCTGCCATATGTCGTTCTCACATGCCATCACGTGATTTCAACATACAGGTTTAGAACCAACAAACTATGTTGATAAGCAATATATTGCTGCATACTCAAACACCTATAGTGGATAGTTGCAGCCAGTGAGTGCTGAGCATTATTGGCCATCAGAACCATTTAAAATAGTATGTAAAAAATGCGTATATGAAACCAAATAGATATTGGTGATACCGTTTATGCGCGTAAATGTGGCATATGCTCGCAAATAGGAAACAACTGTCGTAAATGTCCTTCAGCTGGTTTGGGTGGTGGTGGTAATGCAGCTTTTGATGGAAGTGCATCTATTGTGCCCAACTATCAAGGATACACGCAATGTTTTGTTTATCTTGTTTGTAATATGGTTGTGATAAGTGTATGTATTTGTTTATCTTGAATAATGTATGTAATAAAATTTTGTTTCCATATAATCATGCTCACAATTCGTCCAACTGGGTGAATATGGGGGGAGGGAGGAATCAGGTCTTGTCACTGATCCCGAGTATCAATCTGCGCCTCTAGCCATGCCATATTTGTAACCACCCTGTAATGATCATTCCTCTGGTAATTTGTGGTATGCTAGGCAGGAGTGGCGGTACAAGCTGCGGCAGCCAAATTGGCGAAGTACCCATTCGGTAGCATGATGTTCTATAATATCAACGCACATCAACAGGACGGAAGAGGTCCACATACTCTTGTCGAGCCTCTACTCTTGTCCATATCCCCGCATCTCAACCCACCTCCTAGCTAGAGCCAGTAACAGAGGTTATTCATCCATAGCTAAGGGTGGTAGAGGTGGATGCAACAGCAGAAAGCGCTCCCAGGCCCAAACCTAATATACAATTTTGACATAATTTAAGGTATATATCAACTAGGTATGTTATAATGAATAGGGTATTCGACTATGTTTTCACCTGTAGTAGCGACAAAAATCTTGCAATGTTATGCTCATGCTCGGCCGAGACATCTGCCTGTACAAGTAACTGAGAATGGAAGCACCTCAACTGTACTATTGTAAATCATCTAGCCGCTCAAGATGATGAAGAAATCTCAAGCGGCCTAGGTTCCGCAAAGTGTCGGGAACAAAACCCCTCCAAACATAAGGAGCAGCAACAACCTCGTACACTAGTAAATATGTAGATCTGATGTATCATACATAATGTCATCATGCATCACCTGCAGATGTTGCTGGATGGATGTCAACTGTACACGAGTAGCCCCACTCAATGCACGCTCATCCGCTGACTGGAAACCGGTAAGCCGCTGCAACATGTCCAAGTACTGATCTCCCGTATACTCTCTCATGCCAAGCGTCAAAGCAACATGGTGTCTATCAACGGGAAACCTAAATAGGACCTCCACGTCCTGAAGCGTGATAGTGGCCTCGGCAATGGAAAAATCGAATGTGTGTGTCTCTGATCGCCATCGCTCTATCAGAACCGTGGTCACCGACCAATCCAACTACAGCCAACCGATCTCTACAATCCTATAAAAGCTCATATCCTGGAGGAGTCTGACTATACTGGGATGGGGATGATGGTCCCTGAGAAAGCCCCACGTATTTTCTACTTTCTGGCACGGAACATCTAGACCAGTAACCATCCCTCCCATATGTGGGACGACCTATGATCGCCTTGTAATGATAGTAGCTCCAGGCTGGTAGGTACGAGATGCAAAGGCGAAAGCTCCATGTTGTCTATTGTAAATTAAAAAATATTAATTTTATTATTTTACTTTAATATGTTAGTTTTATTATTTTACATAATTATACAAGGTTTAATTATTAAATATTCTCATATGGGTTCCAGACTCGATATCTGAGGCCCAGTTGCACAAAGATATTTTGAATTTCTTATGTTTATGATGAGAAAATTTTCCTGATTTATCACTCAACATGTATGTTATTTAAATGTTAATTTTATTAATTAATATGTTACATGTTAATTTTATTATTTTATATGTCAACTTTATATGTTAGTTTCATTATTATATATTTTTATTTATTACCCACTTAATTTTTTTACTATAATAGAATTAATTAAATAATTTTTATAATATACAAGATTTAATAATTAAATATTCACAAATTGATTCTTAGATCGATATTTGAGGCCCAGTAGCACTAAGGTATCTTGGAAATATTGTTGTTTTCTCATACTTAGTCCGGGAAATGTTGTTGTTTTTTATTGTTATTTTCTTACGATCGTTTACTAGAATTGGACATAGTTTATGTTTGAACTGTTAGCTTTTTGACGTATTTTTGGATAGAAGTGATACTTAAATGATTAATTTCAATAACTACAAAGATATTAGGCTAAAGGGAACTACATTTCACTACGCTAAAAGGGCACTACATTACAAATACAAGCACTACATTATGCCACAAGATACCATTGGAGGGGACTAAAGTAATAATTTATCTATTTTACTATTCTTTAAGCAAATAAACAATCTAAACAGATAAAAATAACAAATAAATTTAATCACAAAATATTCATGAAAATACATTATCACATAAAAAAGTAACTAGTTAATATTTTTTTAATAACTAATAATTATTTCTCTGTTTTTACTAAATTTATTAGCACAGTAATATCACAGTTCGGATAAAAATAACAAAATAATTAAATCGCAAAACAATAAAGAACACATTAAAAACAACTAATATGTATTTTTTATAGAGTTTTAACAAAAACTAAGTCGAAATACCTTTAAGAATTTTGGAAAGTTGAAGATTTGGCGATTTGAAGCCAAAATGAGAAACCCACAACGAAATAATGTCTTATCTAGGATGTGGGTCCGAGAATCTTTATTTTTAGTGGGATGGGTGGTCTCCACGCAAGTTTTTTTGTTCGTTGGTGGGGAGGGGGCGCTGTTTAAAAAAACAAGAGGGGGTTTGGGGGGGGGTTCTATTTTTGTTTCGAACAAAGGGGACAGGTTTATTTCGGTAGTATAGTGCGATTTATATAAAAGCGCTATACATATGACTTTTGAAATTCAAGTATAACACCCTTTTAAAGGGCGCTATACCTTCACTGGGCAAACGGCAGTTAATGTACATATTTTGATCACTAAATTTACTTTCACATATTTCTGTTATTAAAATCCAAAAGAACCGCCATTTTGATCGGGACTCTCCAAATAGTGCCTCTACTTCCTCTAGGTAATAGTACACTTTTTATGCATATTAGAAAGGCCGATTTTAGTGGAGTAGCATGTGCAGTTGAAGATTTTCAGACTTTTTATGTTGTAAGGGTCCCGTCCCCCCAGTTCCTTTCAATCTTTATTAAATACATAAAAGAAACACAGAGTACTACTTATCACGAGTTTGTTAAGATTCTTTCAAATATATTGGGACCAAAACTTTTACTGACACGTGAAGGTCGACTCCTTTCTGCAAAATACACAGCAGCTTTTTTCATACTGGTAACAATAAACGTGAGTCGGAAACTTTTTTTTGATGCTTTTGGACAAAAAATATTTTTTTAATGTTAAAAAAAAAGTTATATAATTAGATAAAATACAATATTATACTGCAAATTATTTTAATAGAAATTTAACTGTTAAAGTAATTTACAGTACAATACTATGTAATTGAGCACATATTTTTGTACCCAGAAATTTGCAGTACTATAATACGAATTCCCCAAAACAATTCTATCATAACTCGTAGGTCCCTCCCCCACTTTTCCTCTATAAAAGTCTACTTTCTTTACTATTTTCTACTTTTACGTCGTTTAAATTGAAGTACTTTTACAAAAAATAAATGACGTAAATATTTTCCTCTATAAAAGTCTACTTTCTTTATTATTTTCTACTTTTACGTCGTTTAAATTGAAGTACTTTTACAAAAAATAAATGATATAAAAGTATTAATTTACGTCATTTATTTTTTGTAAAAGTACTTCAATTTAAATGATGTAAAAGTAGAAAATAGTAAAGAAAGTAGACTTTTATAGAGGAAAAGTGGGGGAAGGACCTACGAGTTATGATAGAATGAAAATCACTTCAACTAGTCTTGTCGAAAATTGGAGTGTACTGCAAATTGTTTTGGGGAATTCTCATTATAGTACTGCGAAGTCCTGGGCACAAAAATCTGTGCTCAATTCGTAGTATTGTACTATAAATTACTTTAACGGTTAAATTTTCGTTAAAGTAATTCGCAGTATAGTACTATGTTTTACCTAATTATATAATATTTTTTAGTATTAAAAATGTATTTTTTGTCCAAAAAAACATCAAAAAAATTTCGGACCCAATAAACGTGCACGAAGATATCACGGGTTGTTATACTAACTTGGTCAATATCTTTATGCAGTACGAAGTAGTGGAGTTATGCTCCCCGTTTCAATTTATATGGAGTCCGGAATTCAATTGTTATTTTTTTTGGACTTAAAGTACATTAATAAATAGAGAAAAAATTACGTTTTTATATATAATGTATAAATACAAGACGTTGTACCTTAATGGTAACTTTTACCGTTAAGTTATAACGTTTTGTATTCGATTTGACTGACAGCTATAGCATTTTGATTTTTCATGCTATATATATAACATATAAAAAAAAAACGCTATATGCGCAACATCACATCCCTCTGTATTAACAGATCCTTCCATAAACCTTTTGGTCCTTGGAATTGAACATCAGACGACATAAACTTACATTACTTTATTACTTTATTTTACTACTATATAGAAGAGCGAGAGAAGCAGGAGAGGGTCATCATGCCTGCTTGCTTTTCAAGGTCAATTTAGTCATTTCAAGCAAGTTTTTTAATGAGGCAGAGACAAGAATGAAAAAGATAAAACTTCCATTTTTCGGTCACATCACAGCGAGTAACTGAAAAGTGGGGGGACTATTTGTATTTGTAAAAAATTGACTCGCCACGTGGGTCTATTAAATGACGATACGTGTCAGCAAAGTTTGGAGGAAAGTGAAGAATGACACGTAAAGATGATATGTAAAATACCTCCGGGACCGAACATACTCGTACCATGCCTGTTAGCCTCGGAACTGATCATCATAAAATAGTCGGATCAGGTACGGGAGAATTTCTCATAATTACAGATGAGGAAGGAATCAATTAATCCCGAATTATATGGGATTTATCATCATTACACCATTAGTTACAAATCAATTATTAATAAATGCAATAAATGATTGTAGCGGTCAGAACAAGGCAATAAATTACAAGATTGACTCAACAGGCATAAGATTGACTCATCAGTTATGGAATTAACTCATCAGTTATAGAATTAACTCATCAGTTACGGAATTAACTCATCAACTACAGAATTCCAGCATTTACACAGCTGTTACAAGTCTTCCAAAAGTAATGGATGGATTGAGCAAAAGCTCATAATGCACCCATAATTCAAGGAGAATAGTTACTTAGATTTAGTCCTATAAATAGACATACTTTTATCACCATCAGGGCAATCTAATTTTCTTCTCTACAATTCTATACATTGTAATTTATAGCATCTTGCTCCCAAGTTAGCCACAGTTCGGCCCTTCAAGCTCTGTTCGACTCATTATCCTATCAAGGATCATTCAATAAGAATTCTTTCTTCTCTGCTTTATTTTTATTATACTATCTGTTATTAAATTTATTTTCCACTTCTCTATCACGTTGCATTAACGAAAATTTATATCTTTCGAATTGAATCGGTTACTTGTGGCCCATTATATAAAATTATTGCTTTTGACCTTGAAAACAAATTTTTGAGTTAAACAAACAAGACTGATCGAATCGTTACAGAACTACACTTCGAAAGTAAAATAATTAACGTAGAGAAGAGCAGTCATTTGGGGTACTTACTTGAAATTGTAAAAGTAGCCTAAGCTTGTGTTACTCAATAAAAGGTTCGTTCACTCAAAGGCTAACCACTCACAAATAAAAAAAAAATTATAAGCTCGAAACCTTGTAGAAAACTCACAGGTCTAATTAGATCGTATAGGATGTACGAATGAGTTAATTAGAAATAAGTACAAATATTTTTCACGAGTCATCTGCTTTCTAATGTGCTATCTTTTAATCTTAATGAACTTCCATCCGAAGCTTATGTGCCATGTACTGATCCACTGGGTAGTTATTCAAAATTTAGTAGTTTTACAAGGTTGTTATTACAAAGTACAGTATCAGAAATTGAACCAACACCTAGTAGCTGTGCCCATGGTTGTACTAGTTTTGGCATACTGCTTAGAGATGGTATTGGAACCAGCAATGCAAGCAACACACCGGAGAATAATAAAATCCAACAAATTCTAGTATTTTCAGATATACTGGCTCATGTTGAAGATGATGCTTATGTCGATGAAGAGAGTGATGATTCTGACAGTGATGCCCTATATGTCAGATGATGTTGATGACTCAGGTTCTGATCAAAATATTGACCATGATAGCTGATGATAAACTATAATTACGTATTTTAGTTGTTTATTACACTCGAGTTTACTGCACTTTAATTGAGTTTGCGCTTTAATCGTTAGTGTTTTGCACTAATTATGTGTTTTATGCCTTGTAGGTGGGTTTCCGAGCTATATAGATGTTATGGAATGAATTTAAGTGATTTGAAGCTTTGAAGTCTGAGTAAAAGCTCTAGGAATTAAGCCGGGATCGTGTTCGGGGGTCAAATTTGATAGTTGAGAACAAACGAAGACTCGATGAGGCATATTGCGCACTGTCTAGTAAAATGAACATAACGTTTTACTCAGAACTCCATTTTTGCTCCATAATATATGGTTGGAAAGCTAATTCAAAAGGATATAACTTTCATGTTTTGAGTTTTTTCAAATTCCAAATGAAACAGGGTGAAAAATTGCGGTTTTACCGTGACCGTGGTAGAACCGCGGCAAAAGGCAATCGCAGACGAATGAAGAAGCTGAGAGGGTGTTTGGCCGCGGTTTGACCGCGAAAGCGGTAGAACCGCGGCCATCCAGGCCTAAAACTTGTCCTTTTTCGCGTAGGAGAAGGTATAAGTATTTGGGCCCGACCCTACTTGGTATATATACATGGAAAAACGTTATTTTTGAGGAGGAGACATATTTTTGACATAGATTTGACCTAAGGAGGCAAAGAACACATTGGGAGCAAGGCGGAGAATTCTTCTACAAGTTTTTCCTTCCTCTTCCTATTTTTGCATTGTTGGTTATGACTTTTAGTATTGTAGTTTTACATACTATTATGAACAACTAATTTGTTATCTAGGGTTTTGATAGAACCTTTTGTAGGATAAATTCTTGTTATATTTTTATATAATTGAGCCATAGCTTTTCTCTATTTGTTCAACTACGTTTATATTGTGGTTGGTTGAAGAGCTCTCAATTAGCCGTGCCTATTTAGTATGCATTGCTCGGGAGAGAGTGCATATTTAGGTAATTGTTGAACAACACCACTCCCAGAGTATATGAGAGATCAATAACCGAGGGTTTAAAGGCGGGATTAGGAATAACGAAGCCTTGGGTGCGATCTGAAGTGAGCTGTATTAAAAGCCAGCTAGCGTAGCTCGGGAGAGTGCGTCTAGTAAATTATTGTAATTGCTCGGGAGAGAGTTACGGTAATAAGAGTGCTCATGATTGGTAGAGAATACTTAGGCGAAATTATAGAAGACATAGCAGGAAGAATTCCGACAATTGGGGAAATCATAACTCTAGACCTCCTTAATCTTTTTTCTAACCCTCTGTATCGTTAGTTGTTAATTTACTATTTTAATTTGTTAGTTAATTATTTAAACACAAGAATCTTAATATCTATAAGTTAGGAATTGTTTAAGCTTGTCTTCTTGGTGATAGTGAACAACTGTAGCTAAACCTTAGTTCTCTGTGGAATTTGACTCCGGACTTGTAAACCGGATTATATTTGCAACGACCGCATTGTTCTTTTTATAATGCATAGTTGGGCGTGATCAATAGTCAATCACAAGTTGATGATGTACAACATACACAACCATTTCATAGGGAGAATATTCTATTTTTATATGATACTCAGGAGCATCCAGAGGAGTTTGCATCTACCCATGAATCAGAAGGTGTTCGTTACATAATTTAGATGGATGATAATGCAACTGCTCTCGAGTCTGTAAAGTTGTCTCCACCAAGGAGAGACTGAAAACTTCTGTGAAACTATGAAGCTTGCGGGAAAATAGGGATTTTAAGGCATGGGAAGCAAAAAAGAATTATTGGACCGTCCATTGTAGGAGGTGGAATACGGATGCTAGTGGATACTCAGAGGCAGGAAAACTCAACTCAAATTATGGACAATTGGAAAATACTATGGCAAGCACGTCTGATTGGTGTAATCCTAGAGGATCATTATAACATGGATAGTAACCTCATTGCTTCTTTGTTATAACGTTATGTTAGGAACAATCCTCAATTCAAGCTTAAAGAGGTGTAGACTACGGTCAAGGTTGCAGTTTCACACACTCCGTCATATATGGTGATGAGTCATTTGCCCAGCTTCTTATGTATATGAATGCACTCAAGCATTTTAATCTAGGAACTGTGGTGGAATGGGTACATGCAAATCAGTCAATGGCGGATATAATATCTTTAAGTATATTTTTGGGGCATTTACACTTTGTATTAAAGGATTTAAGAGTTGAAAACATGTTATATCCATTAATAGCACTCACATTTATGGAAAGTACGACTTAAAAGATGTTAATTATTGTGACTGTAGATGCAAATGGACAGATATTCTCATTAGCATTTGCAATTATTTTGATAAGGAGCCAAAAGATTCTTGGTCGTGGTTCTTGTCATCCGTTGCAGTGCATGTTGTAAAAGGTCGCATGGGAGTTATACGTATCAAATCGGGCTCCTGGAATTATTCAAAATTTGCATATCATCGGTTATGTCTTAGGCATTTAAGGAGCAGTTTCAACTCAAAGTTATCGAACAAAGGGTTAGAGGGAATGATGTGGCATGCAGCTATCTAATACTAAAAACGCAAATGTAAAAATGCTATGCAATGTACAAAAAAATGCAAATCTACCGGCTTACAAGTACCTCATGGATTTCGTATTAAACAAGTGGACAGTTTATCACGACGCCAATAGAAGATGGGGCATCTTGACAACCGACCTCTCTGAATCGTTCAACATTTTTTGAAAAAAGCTTGAGGGCTACTAGTTACTGCCATGATTAGGATGACATATGCGCAGCTAGTTGAGATGTTCTGTATTGGGAAAAATTGAGTTTACATATTAAAGTAGTAGGAGCATGACGCGTCGTGACACGTAAGCTGATCAAATGGTCAAAGAGTTACGACTAGCCAAGATGCACGAGTGGAAGTAGATGCGGGTAAAGGCAAAGGAAGAGGCGCGGATGATTATTCAAAGGGTTCAATGCCCATACCTATTCAAGACATTTAAGTTCAAGAATCAAGAAGAATCAAGGGAATGAATTTGACAACACATGAGGGCCCAAATACAATATTTTATAAGCATTAAATGCTGGAAACATTATAGAATCTGTCGTAAATGTAATGATTATGTAACGTAGCATTCAATGTCATTAATTGCCCATAATAGCCTTATTATGACAAAAGCAAGACACGTATCTCCAAAATAGCTATAAAAGGGAGAGAGCTGGACAATTTGTAAACACACGAAAAATCATCTAAATATACTTTGGTTTACTTGTTTTACTCGATTATATTCTGGCTATCCGAATTGCTTTCTTTTATACATTCTTGCAACTATCAGTAGTTCATGTTCTTCTAAATTATAGCTTTAGTCAAAATTTTATTTTTTGGTTAAACAAATTGGTTCAGTTACCGGAAAACTAATAATCCATTCTATTTTAGCTTAACTTTCTTTATTGCATCAACTATGTCGAACAAAAATGACAATGTCCAAGGAAACCAAGAAAACTAAACAAACCAACAACTTCAAGGGGATCTGCAAGACAATAACGTACTAAGTCCTTCACCACGAGCCTCTCCACCGCGGTTTCGAAAAGGCACTCCTGATGGATCTCATACAGATGGACATGCTCAATTCGAAAATGTTGAGGCTACGGATAAAGCTTTACAAAAACTTAGTACTAACATTGCAGAAACAGCTCAAGGAGCAAAGGAGCAAAGTGACCGCATAGAGCAAATACCCGGGGTGCCACCCGTGATAAAAGGGGTAGATATGGATAAGTATTCTCAACAGCCTTGGAAGCCAATTGCTGCTCCGCTCCCAATTCCAAAGATGTTCAAAATGCTTGATATACCAAAATATGATGGAACAACAGACCCATGAGACCACGTTATTGCATTTACAACCGGCGTAAAAGGTAATGATTTGACTAAGCAGGAGATTGAATCAGTACTAGTCAAAAAAATTTGGTGAAACACTCACTAAGGGAGCTCTAACATAGTATTCTCTTTTACCCATGTATTATATAAATTCTTTTGCTGAGCTTGCAGATTCTTTCATCAAAGCACACTCGGGAGCTCAAAAAGTCGAAAAAAGAATGGAAGATATTTTCAAGATCAAGCAAGGGGACTCATTATTGCTTAGGGAATTCGTGGACAAATTCCAACGTGAAAGAATGTCATTACCGCGTTTACCTGACAATTGGGCAGCTATAGCCTTCACAAGCAATATGAATGAAAAGAGCTGAGAAGCTACGAGACGACTCAAGTAAAGCCTTCGTGAATTCCCAGCTACAACGTGGAATGACGTTTACAACAGGAACAGTACGAAGCTGAGGATAGGAGAAGATACTATTCCTCGATTTCAAAAAGAAGAAAAGGCGAGTTCGAGGCATGCAGAAATTGAAAAAGATCCAGTAAAAATAGGTACGAGCCGCAAATGGGACCTGGGGTAGAAGATTCACGGTCAAAACATGAAAGTCAAAGGTATGATCACAGATCAAAGAATAGGGAGTCAGATTCTTTATCAAGACTCAAGAATGATAAAAACATTCATGAGTCACGAGATGACGATAGAAGTTTAAAGGCAAGGTTTGGTGGTTACAATTTCAACATGAGCACTTCTGAACTCGAAGCTGTTTTAAGAAGCATGGGAGATAAGGTACGATGGACGAAGGAGATAAGATCAAATCCAAACAGACGGAACCCTGATCATTGGTACGAATTCCATAACGATCATGGGCATAAATTGGCAAATTGCTGGGTAAAGTTGATTATTTGTTAAACAGGGGTCTCTCACCGAGTTATTCAATCAGAAAGGTAAATAAGCATATATGAAAAACATGCAGGAGCCTCCAAAACCACCTTCTCCCAAAAGAACTGTCAACGTTATAAATGGGAGTGAAGACATCAATGGCGTATCATATACTACAACAAACAAGATTTCCAAAGTTACAATTACCCATGGGAAGCGGCGGTGGCATATGTTAGATGAAGAAAATATTATGTTTGATGATGCAGATGTCAAGGGTCTATTAACTCCACATAACGACGCACTGGTATTATCATGACTTGTACATGACACTAACGTGAAATGAGTTTTAATTGATTCAGGTAGTTCCGTGAACATTATTTTTTTATGAGTATTACGCGAGATGCAAACAGAAGATAGATTGGTACCAAAAACTCATACTTTGTCAGGAATTGACAATTCTAGTATTGTAACGAAAGGGGAAGTGATGTTTACTGCATTCGTAGAAGGCGTTGTCAAAGACACAAAATTTCAAGTAGTGGAAATGGAAATGACTTACAATATAATTTGGTAGGCCATGGATCCACGATATGGATGTTGTTCCATCAACCTTACATCAAGTCTTTAAATTTCCAGTGCCATGGGGAACATGTCAAATCAGGGGAGACCAACAGACATCTAGGAGCATCAACTCCGTGGCGAATTTAAGTGCGAAGGGTGAAGAGAAATAGAAATTACAGAATCCAGTTGAGGATAACATAACGTCAACCTCAACTGAACAAGTGAAAACAGATGTGGATTCAAGACCCGATTCCATTCAAGAACCAGAAGAAAATGAAAACATCAAAATGACGATAGAAGAGCTGGAAGCAGTGGTTTTGTTTATACACTGGCCAGAAAGAATAGTGTATATAGGAGCGAATCTCGGCTCGGATATGAAACGTAAGTTGATTGAATTCTTAAAAGCTAGCGCAGATTATTTTGCTTGGTCTCATTCTGATATGACAGGTGTACCACCAGAGGTAATGACTCCCAAGTTGAATGAGGACCCATCTCATCCACCTATCAAACAAAAGAAAAGAAAGTAGGGCACTTTCAAAAATCAGGTGATTCAGGATGAGGTGCACAAATTGTTAAAAATGGGTCTATTCGAGAGGTAAAATATCCAGAGTGGCTAGCCAATACTGTTGTGGTACCTAAAAAGAATGATAAATGGTGATTCTTTGTAGACTATATAGATCTTAACCAAGCTTGTCCTAAAGACTCTTTTCCATTACCTCATATCGATCAAGTAATTGATGCTACTGCAGGGCATGAGTTGTTGAGTTTTTTAGGTGCATATTGAGGTTATAAGCAAATTAAAATGGATCCAAGAGATGAAGAAAAAACTTCATTCATAACAGACAGGGGGACTTAATGTTATAAAGTAATGCCTTTTGGTCTAAAGAATGCAGGAACAACGTATCAGAGGTTAGTTACCAAAATGTTTCAAGAGCATTTGGGAAAAAAACTATAGAGGTCATTAAAACTCATTAAAAACTATAGATAGATGATATGCTCATTAAAACTCAGCATTCAGGAGATCATATATCGTATTTGTCTGAAACATTTAAAATTTTGCAGATTTTAAAATGAAGTTACATCTCAAAAAATGTGCATTTGGAGTTGCATCAGGTAAGTTCTTAGGTTTTCTTGTTTCTAATTGTGGTATTGAAATGAATCCTACACAGATTGAGGCCATTGACGAAATCCCTGATATACTTTCAAACAAG
Organism: Nicotiana glauca; assembly: GCA_026770625.1. Lineage (NCBI taxonomy): Eukaryota > Viridiplantae > Streptophyta > Magnoliopsida > Solanales > Solanaceae > Nicotiana > Nicotiana glauca. The sequence goes on from MU784590.1 coordinate 131,065, forward strand.
AAAGAAGTCCAAAGATTAACAAGGAGAATTGCAGCCTTGGAAGATTCATTTCTAAATCATCAGAGAAGTGCTTTAAATTCTTCTCAACTCTTAAGAAGCAGGATCATTTTGAATAGAATGAAGAATGTCAACAGGCACTCAGGAATTTGAAAACATATTTGTCAAATCCACCTTTGCTACCAAAACCAAAAGTTGGGGAAAAAATACTCATTTATCTTATTGTTTTAGAAGTAGCGGTAAGCGCTATTTTGGTCAGAGAAGAATAAGGTAAATAATCTCCTATTTATTATGTTAGTAAATCTTTGTTAGATGCGGAGACGCAGTATCCTCAATTAGAAAAGCTTGCACTTACATTAATCATGGCATCTAGGAAATTAAGACCTTACTTTTAGTGTCATCCTATTGTTGTAGTAACCGCCTGCTCTTTACGTAATATATTACATAAGCATGAGTTATCAGACATGTTGGATAAGTGGGCTATAGAGTTAAGCGAATATGAAACCACGTACCAGCCTAGAACTTCTATAAAATCACAAGTGTTGGCTGATTTCGTAGCTGATTTTAGCAGGGGATGCAATTAGAAGCAGAAAAAGAATTACAGGTTCTCAATGGAGCTAATCCAGGAACTTGGACTTTATTAATTGATGGTTCATCTAACGTAAAAGTCGCAGGTTTAGGGATTGTTTTGGTGCCACCTACAGGTGAAACCATTCAACAAGCTATCAAATGTCACTCTATAACTAACAATGAGGCGGAGTATGAGGCTGTGATTGCAGGTTTAGAATTGGCACAAGAACTTGGCATAAATCATATTATAATCAAAAGCCATTCAAAACTCGTGGTTAATCAAATGCTGGGGACTTATACAGCCAGGGAAACAAGGATGCAACAGTATTTAGAATAGGTGCGGGAATTGTTAAAGCAATTTCAGAATTGGAAAGTTACACAAATACCAAGGGATGAAAATCTCAAAGCAGACGCCTTAGCTAATCTCGCATATGCGGCTGACGTGGCAAGTGATGCAAGTGCCTTGGTTATTCATTTATTTTATTCAGTTCTCGACCCTGACAAGAATGAGGTAAATTTTAATAATTTAACTTGGGTTTGGAGGAACGAAATTGTTGATTTTTTGCAGTATGGAACCATCCCTGATGACAAGAAAAAAGCGCATATGCTTCAGAAAAATGTTGCCCGGTACTGCTTAAACTAAGGCAACCTATATCGTAAAATGTTCGGTATTCCATTAGCCATATACCTTAGACATTCTCAAATGAAGTACATAATGAGAGAAATACACGAGAGGCATTGTGGGAATCGTGCCGGAGGAAGATCACTGGTAAGAAACTTAATTAGGGCAGGTTATTGCTGGCCTAAAATGGAAGAAGAATCAGAAATTTTTGTAGGCAAATGTGATAAATGTCAAAGGTACAGTAATAATATGCATAGATATGTGGAGTTATTACATCTGGTCATCACACCATGGCCATTTATTAAATGGGGAATAGATATCATGGGTCCATTACCACAAGTAAAAGGACATGTAAAATTTTTGCTCATACTCACTGATTATTTTACTAAATGGGTAGAGGCAATAGCATTCAACTAGGTACGAGAAAAGGAAGTCAAAGATTTGATTTGGCGGAATATCATATGTCGATTTGGTATACCAAAGGATATCGTATGTGATAACGGCCCTCAGTTTATAGGAACCCAAATCACGGAATTCTTTTTTAAAGTTGCCAGGTTAAAAGGATTACATCTACACCTTATTATCCGGTGGATAATGGGCAAGCAGAGTCAACGAACAAGGTTATTATCAATAATTTAAAGAAGCATTTAACAGATTCAAAAGAAAATTGTCTAGAAGTGCTACCTAGTGTTTTATGGGCATATCGCACAACAACAAAAATAAGTACGGGAGAAACATCATTTTCATTTGTTTATGGAGTAGAAGCTTTAATTCCAGTTGAGATAAGAGAGCCAAGTACGAGGTTTACACATGCAATAGAAGAGTCTAATAACGAGGAAATGCGTATAAGCCTCGTTTACTTGAAGGAAGAAGGGAAGCTGCATTAGTAAGAATGGCAGCACAAAAGCAAGTCATAGAACAGTACTACAACCGAAAAGCACGCCGCAGATTTTTCAAAATTGGGGACTTTGTGCTTAAAAAGGTTTTTCAATCTACAAAGACAGCTAATATGGGAAAATTAAGTCCAACATGGAAATGACCCTATAGGATCTATAGTATTGCAGGCAAAGGAGCATATGGGTTACAGACAATGGATGACAAAGTGTTACCTTCATATTGGAACATTGTTCACCTGAAGAGATACTATTTCTAAGGAATACCCACGGTCAGGTACTCATCTTTTAAAGTTTATTTTTGAATTGTTAAAATTTTACTAATAATTTTAGATGATAGGCAAAAATCTAACCCGTACTAAATGATGAGTCACAACCTGTAAGGCACACGGAATAAACTAAAATTCCTGGCCTAAGGTTACAATTATTTTTATTGAAATACAAATGGGTTAAGCAGTCTTCATCTATAATCGCACCTCCGAGTCCCGTATGTTTTTCCTTTTCAGGAAAAGCACCAAATGAGAGAAAGAATCAAGTGTGTGAGACTTCATAATTCAACGCTCAAACACTTAGGGGACTATATAATATACACGGGTATGTGTATAAAGAAGGCAAATACGATTGGGGAAAAATTTGAAAAATTCAAGTGCAGAGTAAAAGTCATGATTTTACGAGCCAAGACCAAAGAAAACCTTACTGTATTTAGGGTAAAAACTTTGTACTAAAACGGGTTATAAAGAAAAACCTCGTGTTTATTATTCTGAAATAAGTTATAAAGAAAAACCTCATATTTATTATTTTTTATTAAAAATCTGTTACAAGAAAAATAGTTACGAGAAAGTTATAGATGTAATTCAAATACGTGCAAAGTATTATTCAAAACTAGACAAAGTTACGAATAAAAACATGTCAATGTTATTTCAAAAGAAACATGTATGTTCCTATTTCTCTCATCGTATATTAACACCGTTATGAAGTTGAGACGTCTTCTTCATTAAGTTTCGAAATATAAAAGGGCCCTCTTTTATAAAATTCATATGTAATTTAATTAGTCATAAGGATAACAGAAGCATTTTTGAAGAATAAAAATGCAAATTATTCTTATTAAATAGAAGTTCAAGAAAATAACGAGAAAACTTCTAAATTATTAAAAAGCTTAAGACTATGTAAAAACATAGTCATGAAAACTGCAAATTGTTTATTTAATTACCCCATGAAAGGTCTGAGGCCTTGTGTTTTCCAAAATAAACCCTCAAACGGAACCAAGGGTTTTTAACACAACCTTCCTAAAAGGTATCTGCAAAAATGAGAGAATTCAAAACAGTTTAAATTTTTCACTAGGAAGATGAGGGAACTGTAGAAGATGCATCAATGACAACGGGCTCAACTTGGAAAGGTGCATCAACAGTTGCGGGTTGAGCTTGACTCGCAGCAACAGGCTCGACGGGGCTTAAAAATGTTGGGATACCTGTATCAACTTCAACATTCACGGAAGCTTCGACCACAGGAGAAGGAAAATCTTGAGTTTGCTGAGCTTCTCAAAGGTTTTATTGATCTTAGCCAAATCAGATTCTAAGTTGAAATATTCTTGGCCAGCTTCAATTAGGGTATCACGACGTGAGTTCAGAAACGCCCAACTTACCTCCATAGCATACTTGTCCTCAAGGACCTCATAGTCCCTTTCCCATTTAGAAATCTCATTCTTCAACTTCTCGTTTTCATCTAAGTCAGAGGTGTAGGAAGCTTGAAGGGAGGCATGGTAGTTTTCCAAAGCACGAACTTTATCAGTAGAGACTCGGAAGTCTTTTTGTGTTTGAGTCAAATTCTGCACGAGCTCCCCGACATAAGTTTTTTTTTTATTTTTTTTATTTAAGAGAGCCTTTAACTCTCTATTCTCTTTACTAGCCTTGGATAGCTGCTATGAGAAGGAAGTCTTAAGACGAACTCTGTCCTTATCTGCTTGACTCGAAGAAGCCACTGCAATCCCCAATTCCAAAGTTAAGGCCTGCACCTTTTGCTCCAAGGTACTCTTGCTCTTTTCCAAATATTCCATATCAATTTGCAATCCTGTGTACTGTTCCTTCCAATTGATTGCCTCTAGCTGAAAGTCACGTGCTATCTGCTCCAAGAGGGGGATTCTGTTCATCATTTCTGTGCCGATAAGATTGGCCTAAAAAAAGATAGTAGGGAAATAAGAATCCCAAAGATATGAAAATTACAAAGTAAAAAAAAGGTAAATACCTTCAAAGTAGCATGCACAATATCATTCATCAGAGTCAAGGAACTGTGGCTCTCCAGCTTTGCCTTTTCAATTGGGCCAATTACAGGCTCTAGCCATACATCCGCCTAACCTGATTTCCTCAAAAGGCTGCTCTCAACAGGAACTTCAATAACCACCCTCCTCACAACGACACTTTTACCTGAAGAACCCACATTGGCATGATGAACGATTGGAGGAGGAATTTTCGAAGGAGGAGTAGTAGAAGAGATAAGAACAGCTGATGAAGGAACAGTAACAGCTAGGGTTGGCAATGAAGGAATCACAAGCACGAGAGCTGAAAAAGAGGCTAGGAGTGTTTCATCTAAAACTGGCCCTAAACTTTCATTACTAAAACGTCTAATAAAAAGCTATTCAATGGACTCTCGAGTGTCTAAGGGAGCAACATCATCATTAGATAGGGGGATCACCACTAGGGCTTTAGAAGGATCTGTAAAAGAAATAGATTGGCGGGGGG